>OY997402.1:1440000-1692500 GCA_963921505.1 Phakellia ventilabrum | reverse complement strand
CAAATAGTGCCTTCCATATAAGGATCGCTCTGTGTTCTGAGCCTTGCAGTGTTGCAAAGATTCTGCAATCTCCTGTACATAATTCTAGCTCATGAGAATGACATGTTGGAGTATCAGAATGTGTACTGTTAGGTAAGTATTTGAGATTACACCAGTAGCTAGTATAGTCGCTTCTCTTTTCAAGGGACTTGATGCATTGTAATCAAGACCATGCCCTCAGGGAGGGTACATATCCTTTTTCTGACTGTGTGTGAAAGGTGAAACTGTCTTAGAGAGGGCAGCACATACCTTGAAGGTCCGAATGTTCTATGCAGTGAACTGTGGCCACTTAATTTTATTAAAGCTGCTAGACAGGAAATAGATGGGCTGTTCATATGAAACCTTGTATTTGCATTCTTGCAACCTTCAAACAAACTGTAATTTTTCCCCCTCAATACCCAAAATGAGTGAAGCCTAGCTATGGCTGTATGCTTTAATTAAGAGGCCACAAGCTCTTGGCTTCAAGTTCATAATCATATTATAAGTCAAGTGTGCAGCTTAACAAATGCACAGCCTCTTGAAAAGACAACCCACTACATGTACACAATGTACTACATGATGCAGGGTTTCTGTACTTGAGCCTGAGGGCTGCTGTTGGCATGGAGATACAGAGTTGCATAATTGTGAGTATCATATACGCATGTACTAATTTTGCCATCACTATAATTTTTTGCTAAAAACGTTTCTCTCAAGGCTACACGTGGTTGTGAGTGTGAGGAGACCTTGAAATGTTTTATCTTCATACTCTGCTTTACCTAGGGGAGTCTCCAAGTCCCCCTGCTTCAAATTTCAGGCACTTATAAAAGAAAGCTATGACTGGCTATCTAACCTAGCCTTGTTCCCAGGCTCCACTCCAGCCTCATTCCCAGGCTCCACTCCAGCCTCATTCCCAGGCTCCACTCCAGCCTCATTCCCAGGCTCCACTCCAGCCTCATTCCCAGGCTCCTCTCCAGCCTCATTCCCAGGCTCCACTCCAGGTTTTATGTCTGCTTTTCTACACTATGCAATAGCTTTACCAGGCTCCACTCCCCAGGTTTTATCGCACAGTGTCCGCTTTTCTACACTGTGCGATAAAAACTGAAGAGTGGGGAGCCTGTGAACGAGGCTATATATAGGCATCGAACAATGTGGCCTTGCTTTCCATAACAACGACGGACTCAGTATTCCCCGAAGACCAACAGGTGCACTGTAGAGCTCGTAGCCAGACCTTCCCCACCCCAAACTGTGAGAGGGAAAGCTTGGGGGTGTGAGTATAATGACTATAGCCTCTTCTTAACATTATATTTAACTTAGGGAAGTATGGCCTAACTAATCAATTTATCAATTGTAGGTACCTCTTTCGTGTGCGTATTTGTTAACATATGCGTGCAGATGTGCATATACGTATATAGGTAAAACAACCATGCTTCTGTTTGGAGTAGTATGTTTACTTCAGAGCAAGACTCAGTTTTGAAACTGCAGAGAGTCCTATATATGGAAGACCGTGAAGTCCCAATTTGCGTAGACAGTGAGAGTAAACAGGACTGGGAACACCGCTGCTGCCTCAGGCTCGTCCACTCATTGGCTGCAGCTGTTTGTACAGTATCGGACCATCGGTGGGGAACGGAAGGTTTCATCACTCCCTTGTTTTTATTGCTCATTGTGTGCTGCCGGTTGGAGTGTTGGGACGGTTTGTTGATTACAAGATCAGGCGATGCTGTTATGGAGTAGCGCTATTGTTGTTTACAATCGTGCGACTAGAGCTATCATCACTCGCAGAAGTATTGATTAGTATCAAGACCATTCAGATTAAAATGCAGGCTAACAAATAGGCCATTGTACCTATAATGCTCAAACACACACACATGTCAATGTAGCTATATGTATAAGCTAAAACCCTAACCTTGTTCCAAGGCCTTCACCCCAGCTTTTATCACTTGCACGGGAAGGAAGGGGGGTGGGGGGAGCCCGGCCAGTAACTGCAAGAGTAGGGTAAATGCCTTACATACATAGCTACTCTTTGTCTTTGAGAGCAGCTGCTCAGTAAGTGTCCATTACGACATGACTTTATGTAGCTTTTGGGTGTATTTCAAACTGCGCTGAGATTGCTACTCATTGCCATCACGAAATTTGCACGCGGCCGAGTTTCCATAAAATTATGGCATCATTTCCTCAAAGATGTTATGCTCACATTACGCTCGATGCTTTCACGTACCTATTGTGCTCAAAAGACAGCTACTAATAAACTACTGAGTATATAAATTTAAATATTCTGGAGGGGTAATTCCACCCATCCCCTTGTTATGAAAGTCTGCTCTGAATTCAATATAGACATGATGCATTGTGGTTGTCAATGAGTTGTCAGTAGGGAAACCGAAAGTTTTAAATATAGTGTAGCAACCAAATTTTATTTGTTTGTTAAACCAATAACTGTGAATTTACTATTTCATGGATGCAACAACAACTGTTAGTTATGACTACTGAACTAGCCTCATTTCCAGACCTCCACCCTTACTGAGAACAGTTCCCTGTCATTTCCACTCTGGAACCAAACAACTAAGACCTCGTTTGTTCCTTAGTTATATATAGCACAGATGGGACACATACAGGGTTACATTTAGGGGGGGGGGGCCCTTTGGCCCCCCTCCCTCCCCCCCTGGAAACTTTGTGCCCCCCTTTGGGGATTTCAGCCTTCAAAATTTAATGTTGTTCACTGTACATGTGCCCCCCAAAATGTCTTCTGATTTCCTTTTGCCTCCCCTTTGGGTATTTTCCTGAATGAAACGTTCTCTTTGGCCATGTGCAGTCAGGAGCCCATATGGGCTCCTGGTACAGTATATGGTCAATTCAACAGTCTCACCCTGTAGAAACAAGCAGTAACGGTTTCTTGGCTGTCTGGTCTGCCTGGAGTAGAGTTTAGAGTCGTGAACAACTGATACCTCCACAGGGGTTCATTTAGAAAACTTCCCAAGTGGGGGCAGAAGCATGTTGAAAGACCTTTGGGGGGCGTGCGTACAGTGCGCAGTATTCAATTTTTTGAAGGGTTAAAATTCCCAGGGGGGGGGGGCGAATGTACCCCCCAAAATGAATTCCTGGTGGTAGTAGTTAATCATGCTTAGGCAGCACGTTTGGTATTCTGATTAAAATGGCACCTCTGCCGAGAGACGTGGATGCCTTGTGATGTATGAAGAGTCAGATACCTGAATCAATCTACTGCCTACTTTCAATTGGGTCAGCTGGCTACAACTCCCAGACAAACAGCGCCAATTGACAAACGTGAAGATTGAACGAAGTGTGTCACAGAAATAGTCCAAAACTTGCTTCAGATATTCAGTTAGGCGAACTACAGCTCCCCTATGTGTAGTGTTCAGTGTTTGTGGAATACAAGTGGGGATTGGCCCCCACACGATCATGCAGCACACTCAACAATGCAGTCGGCTGAGTTGTGCCGTGCACACCAACAGTCACATCCACTGTGATATCATAGAACCATAGATATCACAGCTTCCCATGTGATATCACGAAACAAAATTCAACCGTACAGATGTGTTACAATTAATATTCCTACTGCGCGGGGTATTTCTGCGCCTGTGTACTGCTACTTATGAGTAGAAGCTGTTGACACTGCATGACTGCATACTATATCATTTGTCTGTACTATTGTCATTATATGTACATGCCATTGTGGTGAGCTATCAGTGGCAGACATCGGCTGAGGGGCTTGGTCCCATCAGACCATGGCTACCTCATCATTACATAATTAACTTACCACCGGTTTTAGAACACAATTGTGACAGATAACCTTGCGTTCCTGGTTCTTGTGTGTGTGTATGTGCATGTGTGTGTGGGTATGGGATGAAATGGGATGAAATGTGAACCATGAGTGTATGTCAGACAGTTTTCAGACAAGGAATGTAGGCAGTATATCTAGGCTTAGTTATTGCAGCTAGTCTTCAAGAAGCTCATTCACCATTACAGTATGACTCCCACACCCAGAAATACATATTATAGTGAGAGTGTAGCTAACTGCTCTGGTGATGAACCTCGGTAGAAGGTTTGCACGCAAATCCACAAATCCACATGAAACACACACACATACCACACTCGAACACACACACACACACACACACACACACACACATACAGCTCTCCTATGCTGCCTCCACCACATCCCTGAACAATCGTGAGCTCTTCCCTAACTTCTGGCGTACTTATCCCTCAGAGGACAACCTGGCAAAGGCTGTGATGGCCATTATACAGCAGTACGGCTGGAAACAACTGAAGATCATCACTCAGGATGAGACTCTCTTCACAGCGGTGAGTGTCACACACTGTGTACCTTGAAATCACATGGTTTTTCTGCGATACATGCATGATGGTGTCTGTGAATATCAGCTAGTTTGGTGGTACCTATGTGGGAACTGTTTACGTGGAGCATTATGGGTTGATTAGTAAGTAGAGGTTTAATTAGACAAGACCATTGGAAGTTGATTAATAATGAGCCTTACAAGAAACCCATGAGAGTTGTGAGCATCAGGTATGTAGCGGGAAGGTTGCCTGTATTCCACTTTTACCAACTGCACTGATGAGCCCCAATAAGCCAAAACAGCTGTTCAAGCTGCTGAATGTAATTCATATTTGGATATTTTGGTGAAACTATCATGGGGGGAGAGCCTGGGAACAAAGCTATCACATAGGTACTGATCACCTATGTAATATATATTTTAGACCATATTAATGAGCAGTTTCCTTTGAAGTATGCCAGTTAGCCTTCGTCCCATCAATCTTACTTAAACACCTGGTGTCTAACTAGCCTCCGTCCCAGGCTCACTCCTCGCTCGTTTTTTTAGAGGAATGAGCCTGGGACCGAGGCTACTTAGACACCAGGTGTTTAAGTAAGATAGATCCTCAGTTGCCTGTATAGCTATACCCAGAGGTTACATAGTGAGCTGAATTATCAATTAGTGGTATTGGTCTTAATCACATAGTGTAAAAATCCCTCCCAGTACTGCAAGAACAAACCAGGGAAGTGTTAATTGGGTGTTCTTGTGGCATACTTAGTACCCCCTGGGAGGGATCTTACTACCCTGTACATATGTATACATGTACTTGGGTGTGTAAGACTTGTAATCTGTTGATCTTAATTTGGTGTTCTTGTTACATACTTAGTACCCCCTGGGAGGGATCTTACTACCCTGTACATATGTATACATGTACTTGGGTGTGTAAGACTTGTAATCTGTTGATCAATCTGGTGATCAATCTCAACTGCTCAGACTTCTGAAATCCTGATGAGAGACTTGACAGAGGCCAATGTGACTGTGGATGGTAACGGCACTGTCCTCTTTAACTCCGATACTAATGTGGCCACTGCAGAGGACCTCTTCGTGAGTTGGAACTCTGCTCTCCAATTGATCGATGCATTCTTTAATTTGAAGTCTGTGATTGATTTTGGTGGGCCAAGTATACATGAAGTTGTTACAATATTGTACAGCACGCCGGCCCTCCTAGACACCAAGCATTGTCCATTGCAAGACAATGCAGATCAGAACAATAGTGGTGGATATTGTAAGATGTGAAAAAGCTGGGGAGTTGGAGCCTGAGGACAAGCTAATAGAAGAGGCAATTATTTCGATTATTGGGAAAGTACACGTGCTATGAACTGCCATTCCTTTTTTGAATTTTTGAGTGGGTGTGCTGTTGCGTAACAATTGTCATGCCATAAGACTCTGTGAGAGTGGTCTATGTTGCAGTAATTAGGTAATTGCCAAACAGCGAGCGTACGTGAGGATCGATAGCGAGACCACTCTAGTCAAGCCGTCTGTCTGCCCCCCCTTGGCTCCAAACTTGAAACTCCGAGTGTGAAGAGCCTGTAGTATTGTTCAAATGTCCCACCCACTTCCAGTAATTTACGCATTTTGGTGCTGCCGCATTGTACATAATTGAGTTATGCATTATTACCAGTACCTGCTCTATACTCTGTAATGTTTGTAGCCTTCAGCACTTGATTGCACAGTGTTTTTGTTTGCTTTCCTGCAGAGCCCTGAAATTCGCGTGTACTTCCTCAACATGTACTCCCTCCACGCCAGGAGAGTCATGTGTGCTGTGAGTTTATATATCCAGTCTCACATCAGAATCGCATGTTAATCTGTACAGTAAATATCACATGAATATGCCCATTTGTAATAAAAATTTACTTGTCAACCTTCCAAAATAAAAGATATCTGTCTGAGAGCCTGTACCCATTGAGGTTAATCACACTGTCGTCAAGTGTAAGGGAAATGGGACTGACCATGTGAGCCTTCATACATACCTACAGTTATTTATTTACGCCCCCTTATATCTTCATACATAGCACTGTATTTAATATGCACACACACACACACACACACATGTACAACCCCCAGGCAGCCCAAGCGACACCCACTGATGAGCTCTATTATCCCAGCTATGTGTGGATCACCCTGGGCTGGTACGCTGACCGATGGTGGACTCAGGAAGTAGCCAACGATCCAACAGTGAATTGCAGAGACGCTCAGTTTGAGCCCCTACTGAGGAGAACACTGGCCATACAGCAGTTCCCAACCGCTGAGAACACAACTGGCTCCACCAATGTGTCACTGGTGAGTGAAAAAAATCGACATGATTGATATATTGGGGTAAAGTGGTCTAAGTGGCAATAAATTTATCGCTTATATTCAGCAGGTATCGGGAGATAATTTAGCAATTTTTCCAGTTTGCTAAAATTTTGCTGAAATTAGTATCCCCAAATGACAATCACTAGCCAAGTGATGTAAGCCATTTACCTATATAGCCCTAGTATATCTTTCGTTTTTCTACTAACCTTATATCATGCTCATCATGAGGAATTTCCCATTTCCATGTGTACGTGTGCTGATAATTACTACTTGTGGATAGATTAGCCTTATCGTGGATGGCTTGCATATTCCACTAGCATTTGTAAACAGCAGTTGAAACAATTACTACTGTACTCTAATTACTGTGAGAAATATAATTACCCAGTAACTGCCAGTTCAAGTACAATGTACATGTACGTATGAGAGAATTGAAGTTTTGGTAACAGGAGTGCAACTGTTCAGTTCTTTCTCTCCCTCACTCACTCCCTCTTTAGACTGAAGAAGAATTTTTTAATCTTTATGAGCAACGGCTGAATGAGACTGGCTATAACTTTGAGTCCACTGCTCCCCACGCCTACGATGCTATTTGGGCTCTCGCCTTCGCCCTTGATAGGTAATTTCAGTAATACATTTTGTGAATATTATATCTACTGAATTATTAGCCACACTTCAAGCCTTCAATTGTTAGAAGACTGCATGTAATACAGACAATGCAGTAATGTTACCAGGACATTATGGGGCAAATTCGTGTGAGTGCATGTGCATAATTGGAATGGCAGGCCATAGATACCGTCTTTGAACTCATAGCACATGAACAGTTGGAAATCTTTACAAGTCTATCACTTCTTAGTACCAAGGCTTATGATTATTACAGCTCCAGTGTTAGTAGTGTAATTAGTAGAGTGCTGGAGACGAATAGCGGTCGAGCGATGCAAACAGGCAGCACTGCCCATCCCTCTACTTTCTTGAAGCAACCGTGGTGGAAACCTTGGATATGTGCTTAGATCACAGAGAGACCTCGCCTCAAGAAGGCCAGTCATTTCCTCATGCTGTCTCCAGCATCACTGATTCCTGGTTAGTCTTTATTCTTGCAACTGACTGGCTCGTGATAATAAATATTACCTGCTCGGCCATTGCTAGTCCCAGTTTGATTCCACCGGGTCTGCTGGTCTGAGAACGAGACCATATCACCTCCAGAGACACCATTTTAGCACCTGCTTCTCCCCGCCCCCGGGGGCCAAGAAGTATATACCATACATGGTTATACATACACGTATATAAAAATGAGGGCACAGTCAAGTCACTAATTTGGGCTTGCTCAGGCTCACCCTAGGGGTGTGGCCTAGGAACGAGGCTAGGACCCATGATAGTATGATGCACTAACTAGCTAGTACCAACAAGAAATACTTAGTGATAGCAGTACATATGTCCTCACTATTTTCCCATTAGAGCCCTTCCTGAACTTGGGCCCAATCTGACTCTGGAGAACTTTGATTACTCCACCACTGCTACCAGTATCTCCCAGTTAGTGCAGCAACAGCTCAACAGTTCGGACTTTTCCTTCACTGGAGTGTCGGTGAGCACAATACAAACGAATGGAAGCTAGCAACACAGTAATTTTACTGGAAATTGTAAAGCATTCACTGCTGCTCCATGTCAGTATTGGACGATACTATAGAACTACCTAAGATCTAGCCCTCTGAGCTTGATTGGTGTGAATGGTGTATATACAAGGGGGTCACTCCCATAGATAGTCACAACTGCGCCTGCAGTCATGCAGTCAGTGGTCAACCGTCAAAGCTGTTCAAAAGTGTGCAGTCTACAGTCAAAGCATGCTCAGAAGCACTGAGAATCGCCACGAAATGGCAAATCTGGGCGGGGTTACACGTGAGGTCAAAGGCCGAAAATCAGCACAGTCAACATGAAAAGATCCGGTCAAGGTTTGACCCGTGGTCGCAGTTGTGACTACAGACTCCATGGGAGTGACCCCCCCTTGTATATAATTATTGTCTTGGAAGTCATGTATTACTATGAGCAATCACTAATTCCTGTGGGGGTTAGTGGTCCCAAAGATGTTACTGTGTTCAAAGATGTGTCGGTTGTCTGGCTCACAGGGACTGGTGACCTTCAACCAGAATGGAACCAGGACGGCTACCCCACCCAGGGTGCTGCAGTACAGGACCAACCGCTGTGGTGAATCAGGTCAGGCAATATTGCCCATTAGCAAAGCAAGCTTTCTTGAGAGTAACCTTCCAACACGAGGCTAGCCTCATTCCCAGACCTCCACCCCAATGTTAGCCACATAAGCTGGAGTGGAGGCCTGGATATTAGGCTAGCATAGGCATACATTGTGAATTACATGTACCTCTAAGTATGTGGCCTTGCCACACACCCTCATTAGCTGCTGTATGTCAGGCTTCCTATGCCTTACCTCCTTGTAATCACTCTTTTAGATATCTACAGTCTAAGGTTTTCATACACAGCACTTCTGTTGCAATTGACCTGCAGATCCCATACCTCTGGAGAGAGTGAGAATAGGAACTGTGAATTCGGGAGGAGAGCTTAACTACACTGACTGTGATGACAACACCACATGGCCAGGTTGGTTGCGGTTTAAATATAGGGAGCACTAGGGCATCCAATTATTTTGAGAACTAAGTTTCTTGCCTTGTGGTTCAAACTTTGGCATGCTGGTTTGTACCAAAGCATTAAAATGCCATTCTCCATCTTGTCTTTCACTTTCTGCCTAAAGCTACGTACACATGCTACACACACACACACACACACACATCACCTTCACACACACACACACACACACACACACACACACACACACACACACACGCACACGCACACACACATATATTCCCTTCACACACACACAGCTGGTATCCCCTCAGATGGGACACCTGAGGAAGTTGTCGGCTCACTCCACATTGCGTTGTTTATCACCTACACCATCTTAACCTCCCTGGGCATCCTCTTTGCCATCTTCTGTCTCTTTTTCAACATCGTCTTCAAGCAGAGAAAGTATGTAGGTTGCAACCTCATTAGGAAGAGGGGTGGTATCTCATTAGAAAGAGCTAGAAATGAGGGAGCTAATATTGAAAGAGAGGTTAGAAAGAGAAGCGAGGGGGCTAATCCTACTAGGAAGAAAAATGATGGCGTCAATCACATTAGAAAGAGGAGTGGGTGGTAATATCTCATTAGAAAGAAGAGGAGTGGGCAGTAATTGGGAAGAGGTACATACGTACGTGGGCAGTACATTAGCAGGCAAGTAATCATAATGACAATATTTTATTTTACAGAATTGTTCGCCTGACCAGCCCCAACCTGAACTTTGCCATAATTGCAGGGGCCATCATGCTGTACTCTTCAGTCTATTTCTTTGTGATACCCAGCACAGATGACTTCACTATCACTTTCTTCTGTCAGGTCAGCTGCTGGTTAATTGCGGATTGAATTATCAATCTTCTTTACACAGTGCTATAACACATGTGATGTATGTGTTTTGGTCTGAGGATACAGACCGACTCATCTTTTAATTAAGAAAATCATGAGATAATTTAAGGTGGCATGCAACTGATCTTATAATTATTACTTGTCATCTAATACATGCTACAACCTGCAAGTCCTTCCAAGAATGGTAGCCAAACTTGGCATTCAAATACTGCATTCAAAGTGCTACATAGCTATGTAACAGACCTGGATATTCTGGAGCAGCAAACAAGCAAGACAGTAGCTAGTGGTGGAATTTAACAAATTTTCAGGATGTCTCAGTTCTAGTGCATGCAAGCTGGAGGGGGTTACGAAATACACTGCAAAAACCCTTCCCATACTGGGTTAGAAGGTTCATTTTGAGACTGTCTGCACATGTTTCTGAGAATGCAGCCCCCTTGAGAACCGCCATAGGCAAAGAGTAATTCTGGTATAGTCGATTACCACCTTTTTGAGGCGTCCTGAAAACTTTAGTACCAAGAATATAGTGGGCATGGTCACGTGAAGGCGCACGTGTCACATTGCTTGCCTGCCACCTTAATACAACGTATACCGACTGACATTTGATTCTGTCAAAATGAGTAGTTTTCCTCTGTGTTTCCCCCACCCAGCTGCGGGGCTGGCTCCAGACCATGGGCTACTTCCTATGTTTTGGCACCATTGTGGCCAAGATGTGGAGGGTCTACTACATCTTCCACAACCCATCACCAAAGAAGAAGCGCAATGTAAGTCTGTGCAATAATTGTGACTGGGTCTGAGCAGGAGCCCGTGAGTGTGGTGATGGGGTTCATGGGCTCCTCATCTGAGAAAAGAGACCATTGTTACTTATTTTCAAACAGTCATATCTCAATGACCAGTATTGAGAATAGAATCACATTACAAGTACTCGACTTTATCTAAAAGCAACCCATGCTAGAGGTTTGCAGCTCTTTCCATTCCTGAGATATGCACCTCAGTAACATTACCATTTAAAACTGCATTGCAATTGACAACGCAGCAAACTCTGCGCCATATCTCCCCAGTGATGTGGCAGAAAGGCTTCATTTCCAGGGCAATAGTGTAGCAATACCTCCTGTCTATGCATTCAAAAATGCAAGTAAGCTACTTTTCTCAGCAACTATTGTGAATTATGACAGTTGCTTCTTCACACTTAGGCAACTAAGTGAACCTGCACACCAAATGAAGCATTTAAAGTTTCCTCCATATCCATGACCTTAGGGAACAGCTCAGTAATCTATGATCTAATTTAAAAGTAATGAGCCACTGCTATATTGCTTTCCTCTGCAGCCTCCTAAGGATTGGCATCTCTTCCTGAGTGCTGCTGTGCTGACCCTAGTGAGCATGATTGTTCTCATTTTTGTGGCAATCTTAGATGACTACGCTGCCAAAAGAGTGTCTGATGAAGAGAGAGATAGCACCAGAAATGTAAGAGTACAGTACATCCAATCTCACATACACCTCTGTTACTGTAGTCCCTCTGCGCTTTGCAACTTGTTCAAGTATTTGGTGGACGTGTACTTAACGATGGTAGAGCCTCTCCTAATGTTGTGCTTTCTATCCTCTATTAATATAGGCAGATAGAGTCCTTGTGAACTACTTCATTCTAAGCTGCGATGGCGAAAGCAGTTTCATCTGGATAATTGTTCTCTATGGCTACATCGTCCTTACACAAGTAGTGGCTGTCATCCTAGCTTTCCGCACCAGGAAAGTGAAGATAAAGGCCCTCAATGATGCCAAGTACGTCACCATGATAATCTACTTGACCACTGTCATCTTGACAGTGATGATCATAGGAGCCATCACTCTACGGGATTTCCTTAATGCTGATGCTGGAGTCTTTGGTGGAGGAATAATGGTCTTCACGACTGTTGTGCTTGTGTTGATCTTCATACCAAAGGTGGGTATTCTATTTCCTTGTAAACTGCTAGGATAGTCTCTTGAGTGATTGCACCACAGCAGCCATCCAAATCAAAGGCACTACTATGCCAATATATCTGTTATAAGCTTCCACTTCATACTACATGTATGCAAGTAACCTATGTATCTTTCACACACACACACACACAGATGGTTGTTCTGTATAAGGACCCTAGAGGAGAGAAGATATTTGATCGTAGTTACAGCCAATCCCATCCCACTTTCTCCGAAACCCTCAATGATGCCGACAGAGAACGACTAGTAGAGCTAGAGAAGCACTGCAGAAATCTGGAGGGACGCCTGAGCAAATACGAGGTATTGACTATGGGAGCCTTTTCAAGGTCTCATCCGTGAATGTTAGCCTCATGGGCATACCCTTAGGACATTAAATTAATACCATTGTTGGTTCTCTAGTCCAGCTACACAAGTCATAATACGTGCATGCGTACAGTCATAAAACTCATAGCCTGTTCAAGAAAGCTCGGATACACCAGGTTTTTAGCATTCATATGCCCTTTTGTAAACACATTCATAATTCACTACTGGTATATCAACAGGGCTGTAGCCACCAGATTCGAAGTGGTCCAGTTGGATGTGTATCAAAGCGTGCAAATTGCGTCCACTAAGGTGTCTGGGGAAATGCTCCCCCAGAAAAACTTGAGGTTTAAGGCCTCCAACTCCAACTAGAGGATGTACGATCAACGTGGCTAATTATAAATGCCTGCTTGCAGTGCGGAAAATTTTACCTACCTGTCAGCCACTCCCGGCCAGGAAACGCTCTCTTGCTACTCACTGAGCTGCATTACAGCAGCACTTTCTGTCGGTACAATATGAAGATACTTCTTTATACTTGGGCATGCGAAGGTACCTTGCCATCGTCAGACATGATGGATTAGTGGGCGGAATGTTGTACGTACGATTATTGTAGCTATCTACATGCAGCTACTTTGCGGTGTAAACAAGCTGATTCGATCGAACCAACTCTGATTAAAGCCGACCTGCTGCAAAACGTAGCCATAATGCTTGTAGCTATAGCCTTGCGCTCAGCGCTCGCAGAACTTAAGTAGGCTTGGCTCCACATCGCATATTAGCGGCTGAATGAAAATTTAGTGCCCCGGAAAGTGGTCCAGTTGAAACCGGACCAACTGGATTGGTAACTACGAAAGGATGTACTCTTAGGTTTTTGAATGCAAATTTCAGAGCCTAGAAATTTAGTTCTGTACCACTAGCTACTATAGTGGCCGACTTCGCTTCTGGGTAATTCCCCAGCTGTTCTCATATTTCACCAGCCATCCACTTGTCATGACATTATGAGGAAAATGAAACTCAGCTCCTGCATGACATTGTAAATCTGCATACATTTACATGCTACATATATAATTAGCAACAGCAAGAGCAACTATAATGGTCATTTCACTCCACTCTTAACCACAGCATGTGGAACCACTGAGGAGTTTCAGCCGTATTCGCAACCTCTCCAGTAGCATTGAACTGCCACGGTGCTCCACCACCACAACCAATCTCACTTACAGCCTAAGCATCAGCAAGCAGGCCCTTACAGCCCACAATCCAATGACCTCTCTAGGTGGAATCTCAGCTATTGTGAATGCTGAATCCGATGCTTCGATCAATGCCGTCTCATCCAACAGTGAAGAGGGTGAACAATCACCCCAGAAGGACAAAACACCCCCTCCTATTGGTCAAGAATCGAAGACTGATCCAGTGGCTGTTACCACAGAAATCAATGAACTTTAATTGCAACAGCATTACTTTTTTTGGTCTATAAATTTTTCTGATGCATGCAATTTTGTAATGTGTGACAGTGTGTAGAGCTATGCATGTGTAAAATATTTTTTTCTGTATTGCTGGCAGTTTGTTCGCCTATAGTTATTGTGTGTATCATTTCCTGTGTCTATTTGTTTGGTAATCCTTCATGACATACATGTACAGGTAGTAATCATGATCAGCTGTAGTGGAGTGAAGTACCGATACTTATCACGCATGTTATCACTTCAGAGTACACAGCTAGCTATAGACTAATTGAAGGGCTCAGAACCAGAGTGGTCTAATCCACATGTACAGATATTGAACTTCTCCCATCCCCAAGATAAATACTCTTAAAATATGTAGGAGTTGAAAGAATTCGTCTCGAGTCTGGCGCTTGTACTTGTATAGTCTCGTGCTCAGTTGTGTGTGACGTAATGTAATTGATTTCGGTGTTACGTTTAAACCATAATCAAAGCGTAACTTTTTTCAAACTTAATAAATATGCTAACATATGTATAGTGGGTGGAGCCATGGCGCTTCGAAGAAGCATCGGTCAATAGACGCATTGAGCTTTAACTGTATTCACTTTAATAACAAAATAGATACATTGAGCTTTAACTGTATTCACTTTAATTTGGTATACTACTTTGTTTTAAGATAAAATTAATTTAATTCTGGTCTGATATTAAAATTAATTTAATTCTGGTCTGGTATCTAAGTTAGCTCCGGGCTGTGACCATGTGTGTTCAGGTAGAGGGTAACGTGGTTTGGCAACTGCCACGGTGGTCTCGGACAGTACGGCCTAGGATCCGTCCGTGTTCCTCCCTTGATTCCCAAAGCCTGGCACACTAAACAGACCCGATGACGATCCCTGTACCATAGCGGACAGGCGCCCGAAAGGCTGAAGGCTCGGTCAGCTGGAACGACCTGCCCGTTCACCCCTTAATGTGGCAGTGTCACATGGCCTAGGGTTCCGTTGGGAGAAGAGGGTTGCCCTTTTTTTTCTTCTTTTTCTACAATTATATGCACTCTGGCCAACTCTGTGATTGTATAAAGTTTTCTTTTGAATTTAACATAACAGAAAAGCATATGATTAATATTAGTACGCAATCACATTCAATTTGGAAATTTATTGTTCGCAAAGAATAGTCAGAGCTCAGAACTACTGGAAATTGCATAACTTGAAAGTGAAAAATTAAATATTCATACTCTGTTAGCATGACCAATATTAGAATTTCAGCATTTCCTGAAATCGCATATTCTCAAGTTTGGGGGGAGGGGGGTAAGTTCAATATCTGTGGGTTAGACCACTCTGGTTCTGAGCCTGTATATATAGTTATGTGAATGCAATTAATAACCCGCAATAACCACACATGCAGTATGTCATTCCTATTTGATGCATTCACGTCAGGGGCCAATTGAGTTAACGTGATCATTTAGGAAAATCCCGGGGGGGAAGGGTTCATATAGTGAACAGTACGTATTCAATTTTGAGGGTTACAATTGCCAAAGGGGGCACAAAGTTTCCAAGGGAAATGCCCCCACCCCAAATGAAGCCCTGCATGTGACATGTGTGCAACAGTTTAATACCATGCATGGTTACATTATTGTGACATGTTATGCATTCTCTGCTGACTACATGTACGTCTTTCCACAACATGCGCATGCCCATGCAGTACTAGTGATTATGATAGAGCAAAAACGTACTAATGACATAATAGCTAGTTATACACAAGTTATAATATACAGATGATTTTCCAACTCAAGTGCACAAAAGACTATCATCAAGTTATAATAGCTAAGGAAGAGAAAGTACATATATTCCAAATATTGTCACACTCACATAAATTACCATTACTAGCACATGTAAACAAAATTACTGCGTGAGAGTAACATAATAATGAGCATACCATCAGTGCATTGGTATTGCTATACAATGTTGTTGCTTTCACACAATAGCTTTACAGAATCACAAACTGAATAGTAAAAGTGTATTGAAGCACATAATAATTATGTTGTATGCATGTAAAAACAGTACACAAAAAATAATTGTCATCTGTTTTGAGAATGAATAGTGAACTCTAAGAGTGTATATAAGTATGGTTGAATGACAATGGCGTGGAGCACCTAGGGGTAGTCTATTCTGCAGGAAATTCAGATACATAGTGAATACATAATATTATGCACATACAGGCAATGAACATTATCATTATCATACTGCTTACATCCTTGTAAGAGTTGGTAGCCTCGTTCCCAGTCCACAAAAGAGTGGCTTGGTGCACACTGCTCATGCATGCACAAGAATTTACGGAAACTGGTCAGTAAATGTATTCGTAAACAAGCTCAGTCACATGGCAATGGCAGCTTGTAGCATTACTTTTGTTCTGTGATTTATTGCACACTCACCATGTAGTACTCCCTATAACGTGAGCTGCCCAATACCTGTGATAATGGATTGCTTGTTTAATTTTACGTATTAACTTGACAAATAGACCATTTAGAATCGTACAATTTCTGATTAGATGGGTAACTATCAGATCACTGGACATTGCAATTGTCTTACTTGCATTTGGCTTGTCATTTGGACTCCCCCAAATACTACACAGACTTGTCCAATATCCAGTAAACGGCTACCCATCCTATAGGGTATATGCACCTAAGTACTATAGCCACTCTTATGCACTGCAGAAGCTGTGGTTGGCATAAACTATAGCTGTGTAGTCATTGAACATGTTATGGTAACTATGGCTACACTTTACAGTGACTAAAATCAATAGTATAGCATCAATGAATTGGTAAGTGCACTGATTTGTTAAATTAAACCCATACCTATAACAATTGATGATTCAGTAATCTCCAGTGATAGACAAACCATATATTATAATAGCTCAGTCCATCTTTCTGGCTGGTCAAGTCATCTGAGGTCACAAATATATAGGCTTGCACTTCAGGTTTGGAGACAATAAGATTCAACTGTTCAGGAAAATCAGCTGTGTGGATGACAAATTTCATTTGATAAAGACCATGTTGGCTCATATTCAAGCCTCCCCACTCCATGCAAAAAATATATGAGCCAAATGTGCTCACATTTATATAACACATACAGAGCAAGACGGCCTTGGAATGAGGCTACCGGCATATTAAATATTACTCCATAATATTATCATTGAGTAATTAACTAGTTTTAGTCATATCCCTTTCTTGAAGTAACATGCTCTGTAATCACGTTTTCAGATAACAAAACAGACTCTTACGGTATGGAAGTTATTTCACAGCAGCAGCCTCAAGTAGAGTCGGGAAACGAGGTTACATTATTGGTTCATTGGATCATGTAACAAGCATCCACAGAGTTTAACCACCAAAACTGTAGTGGAGGTAACCACACCTGGCATGCAGTATAACAGAGTGAGGAGTATTAGTGTTGGTAGCAAATGTAAGGCTAATAGTCTGTAGCTGGTGACTGATTGGAGTCTTTAATATAAACTACCACGTTGGCAGAAGAGTTTTCATTATTGGCAGGTACAATTGCTGAATGTTCCGCATGAGAGTCTACCTCACTGTCTAATCCAGTTTGCTGAAAGGTAGCCACATACAGCTTATCCATGGGAATAGGAACAAATAGCTTAAAAATGAAGACACTCATACTTCAAGTAGTGATGCTGGTCATAGAGACCACTCAGGTTGGTTTTGTTGCATATTCAAATCAAATTTGGACGAGATGCATTTGTTCAGTAGAACTGGTGAGAATTTGAGGTATACACATGGGGTACTTCAGCTATCATGACCATCATCTTGAATTGGCTAAAAGTTTGATCAACAAGAAAGTGATATCTGACTTGTGTTTTAAAGCATTCCATGCAATTACCAGAATCTTCTCTGTTATGACATAAATGCCGTTCCTGGTACTTAGGGCAATTGTTTGAAATGAAGGTAACACTATTTTCATAGCAATCAATATCTAATACTACGCTACCACATTGAACTCACTCTGTGGTGTGGTTGAATACAAGTTGGCATCTCTAGTAATACACTAGGATTGGGCAATGTTGCAAAAGAATGAAACTTGCTATAGAAAGCACTTTGAACGGCTTGTTACTCTCGTAGTTACATTCAATACCATGATTTCACTGATACTGGGGAAATGGTGATAGAGACTGAGGTTGGTTTTGTTTCATATTCAAAATCAAATGTGGTTATAAGATGCATTTGTTCAGCAGAACTGGTGAGAATTTGAGGTATACACACGGGTCACTCCAGTTACCATGATCATCCTCTTGAATTGGTTAAAAGTTTAATCAACAAAAAAGTAAATGTAACCTGTGCTTTAAAACATTCCAGTTACCAGAATATTCTCTGCGATGGCATAAATGTAGTACACCTATTACATATTATATTCAGTTGGTACTTGGGGTAATTGTCTCACAGTTGCAATATCTGATGCTACACTACCTCATTGAACTCTGTGGTGTGGTTTGAGTACAAGTTGGTCTGTTCACTCTAGTAATAGACTAGGATTGGGAAACATTGCAAACAAAATGAAAGTTGCTATAGAAAGCACTTTGAATGACTTTCATTACTCTTGTAGTTACTCAATACAATGATTTCCCTGATACTCGTGAAGTCGGTATAGCTATATCAAAAGTTTAGAATTGATAGCTTCATTCACTCGGATACTTTCATCTGAAAACTGGACCAATCATATGCATTTTGAAGACAAGTATTTTCATTCCTCCAGTTTGATGTTACTGGAACAGCAAAGTGCATTTAGCTGAACAATGATAGTGTGTGGTATAGAGTTTAGACACAATGTTATATCACTGACCTCTTCATTTGCCAGTTGACCAACAAAATTTGACTAGTAGATGCTGCAACAGGAAAGTTTGGTAGTCACTTGAAATACTCTTTCAACAACAAATCCACGATAAAATATCACTGTAGCGTCTTTCTTTCAGTTCCCTAGGTTGTTTCCAACGGGACTGCATGGCAATTATGTCCTTGAAGGAAGATACACTTCTTTCTTTAGCTTATACCTCATACTGAAACTTAGACTTTTTTATAGTTGAATGTCAGACCATGAATGCATGGAACGTGAGGATAACATACTGCCATTGCAGTATACATACTTGCAACCTGTGTATTCAGAGAGACCAGTTGACTCCATTAATGACTGTAAATCCTAGCTGTAATTGATGAAGTTATGGTCATGCAAAATAATGGTAATGTTGTCGGGGTAATATAATAAATAAGAGACTGGTGAAGAATGAAAACTGTAGCTTCAGGTGTGTGGTTGTAACTATGTAACAAAGAAGGAAAATAATATATGTCCAGTCTTGAAGCAAAGATGTAAACAATTTTTTTATGATAAACATGAATAAAACGTAAGATGTAAATAAATTTTTTATGATAAACATGAATGAATGTACATATATACAAGAGTGTAGAGATTCAGTGAGTAAAGGCATAATAGCTACTGTATGAATATAACCTGTAGGAGATGGGAGATGATGCAATTCAACTTTTTATGAAGTTATACTCCATAGTAGGACTTGCAAAGTAATGGTAAGTTTGAGGGAAAATGAAAACTCTAGCTTCAGGTGCGTGGTTACAGCTAACAAAGAAGGAAAATAGTCTTGAAGAATGCAAACACGTTTTAACGATCACCACGAGTGTGAGTGCACGTACATAGAGGAGAGCATGGAGATACAGTGAGAAAGTCTTATCTATTGTATGAATGTCATCTGTGGACATGGATAGCAGTGGAGGCTGTAGGAAACATTCTAGTGATGGGATTTCTTCCACAAAAAATACTAAACTTGTCAAGCTCTGTGTGAAAATTGTAGTAAGTAGGGTTAATGCGATGACAAAGTGCTTGAAGGAGAATACAACACTGGAGAGCAATGATATCTTCATTCTTTATTGCTTTTTCAAAAGCTATTTTTTCTGGTTTTATGATCTCTCTATACATCGGCATTCTTGTGTCTATCTGCCCAGCAAGTTTAGTTATGAAACTTTCTGGCACAATCTTGTAAGTGTTATCTTCACTAAAAAGTTCATTAAGTAGCTCACCATCAATGCCAGCATAAGGTTCAAAGACTAATAGATCTTCAATGCGTATTGAAGATTGCCCATGCTGATCCACAACACGCTCTATTTTCTTTATGATAGCATTGGATATATCAGTAAGAAGGTACAATTGTTGAGGGATGGTAACAGGGTACTGGATCTGAGTAGGATGGATAAATGATTCAATCATCTCTAATGCTGGACAAAACTCTTCTTTTGTTAGCAAAACTTTATGGGTGACTCTTGATCGAAGCTCAACACATTTCATTTTACAATCATCGGGACAACGCATCAATACAGTAATCCCAAGATTCTGTATACCAACTTCCACAACTACTTCAACACCATCTTCATTAAGCCATCCAATTCCATGTTTCCATAGTGAGCAACGTTTGCAGAGCACCGGTGAAAGCTGCTGACGGTTAACATCTTTGAGAGTGAAGATGAAGGCTAAACGCAAGATAAGAACATGGAGGAAGCGGGTTGTTAGAAACTTGTCTGGGTCAGTGGATTCACAATGCCAGCCACATTTGTAGTGCATTGAATCATCTGGTTTCCACACACTCACTGGATTGTCCACACCAATCAGACCGGGAAAGAAGTAGAATTCATCCAATGTTTTCGCAGTGTGATATGCGACGGCAGCATCACTGGCAGACAATTCCTCACTGATTTTGCACAAAATTTCTTCGTCATCCACCTTAAAACAGAATTCCAAATGAGCTAAAAACTCAACTATCATTTTTGTGTCATACTGTGGAAATTCTTCTCGAAGTCTAGAAATGGAAACAATTCCTGTATTTGAAAAATTTCGATGTTCACTGAAGTTTTCAGGTGCAAAGATGGTTCCACTAACTTCATTCAGCAATGCTTGTTTTTGGAGAATGACCCAACTATTTCCAACATGTTCACTGTTCTTTACCAACAGAATGAGCCCTCTGTTACTTAAGGACGATAGTAGCTGTAAGAGGTCTGCAGGAGTTTTGGGAAGTAGCATGTTTTTCCCCCTAATTTGGCTGGCTATGTCTGACACAGTGCAAGCTACTACATTTGCAAATCTTTCTAGCAGGAATGCATACAGTGTATGACAGTGCAAGTCAACATCAGCGGAGGTATGCAGAAGGGTACAGCTTGTGTTTACAAGTGAACAGAGGTAACTCAATCCTCTAGAAACGGGATCTCTGCAATCCAGTGCCACTTGGCCGGCAAAATGGAAGGAAGATGAGAGTGTTGCCAAAGTAGAAGAAACCTGAGATAGCTTACCATCCACTCTATCACCTCTGGCAATCAGAACATCAGCATGACTGCCAACTAGTATCACATGAGGTGGTGCACTGGATCGTGCAGCATGGTTACTGATGAATGACCACCAGTACTTCAACTGTTTAATCATTGTTTCATCATCTTCACTCAAGTTGATCACTACCAGGAACGCTGGTGGGGAGGAGAATACGGCACTCTCAATAACAGCTGCATGACTAGAGTAGTACTCATACTGTCCTGCCAAGTCATAGAGTATTGTATTGCCAAACGTTTTACTATGGAATGTGGTTGGGATAATTCCAGCTGTCTTCGCTGGAACATTTCTGACCCTTCGCAGAAGTTCTGGAAGTAATTTCCACCAAAATGAAGCTTCTTTACAAATTGCTTTCACTAATGTACTTTTCCCCGTTGAAGGATTTCCCAGAATAAATAACTTGATGTAAGTTTGAACCGAGTGCTTTGTTTTACACTCAGTGAAGTGAGAGATATCTTGTATGAGCTGATAGTTCATTGTAAGCTCTACTGGAGTCTGTCCAGCATTGTTCACACATGAGGGATCAACAGCAGTACTTGACAGTAAATTTCGGGCTAATTCCAGGATGTCAGGATCTCTACCAGCGTGAACACATGCAATGTGGAGTGGTGTATTTCCAGCTGAATTAGGGATGGTTAGAGAACACTTTTTAGCCATCAGCATCGTTGCTATATGTGAATTACACTGTTGAATGGCCAAATGAAGAGGTGTATTGCCATTCATATCTTGCACGTTTATATCACATTGCTGGTGATGAATCAGGACTTTAGCAATAACAGTGTTATTGTTGGACAGCGCAATGTGGAGAGGAGTTTGGTGTTCACTGTTCTGTAGGTTGGGAATGATGCGTTTATCAGCTGATAGAAGCTCAATAACAATAGAGTTCCCTTTTGCAGCAGCAATGTGCAATGGTGTGTTACCCTGGGATGGGATATTAGGATTGCACTGCTTGTGGGCAAGAAGGGTCTGGGTGAGCAAAACACTGACGATACACTCAATAGCAATATAAAGTGGTGTTTTACTTTCTCCATCCTGTAGATTGATATTGCATTCTTTATGAGATAATAACAAATTACATAGCTCAACATCTCCCCGTTTAGCAGCAATATGCAACGGTGCACTGCCCTTGATATCTGGGATGTTAGGATTACAATTTTTGTGATGAATCGAGGTCCGGACAAGCAAAATACTGAGATTGGGATCATTACACTCAGTAGCAATATGAAGCGGTGTCTTACCTTCTATATCTTGCAGATTAACATCACATTCCCTATGTAATACTAACAACTTGCAGAGCTGCACATCTGCCCTTTCAGCTACAATATGCAATGGAGTATTACCATGGCAGTCCTGAATGCAAGGGTTGCAGTGTTGGTTATCAAGAAAGAGTTGAACAGTCTCCTCACTTCTAAGCCAAGCAGCATAGTGCAGTGGGGTATTGCCAGCTTTATCTTGAGAGTTGGGATCACAGCATTGGCTGATTAGAAGAAGGGCACAGAGTTCTTTATTGTCCGTTAGAACAGCAATATGCAAAGGTGTACTCCCTTCATTGTTGGCAGTATGCAGGAGCTCATAAAGCTTTGTGTTTGCAGATTTAGCCACCACGTGTGATAAACTATCATGCATTATGTTAGCAAGATGTGCATACCAATCTTCGTCACCAATCAACAATTTAACTGCTATCACATTTTCATGAGCAATGGCTACATGAAGTGCTGTGTTACCGAGTGCATTCTGAAAACTGCTGTTACATTTCCAATTATTCAGTAATACACTAACAAGCTCAGGATTGCCAATTGTAGTTGCCATATGCAGCGGAGTGCTACCGTTTCTGTCTCCAAGGTTTGGATTACATCGATAGTCTTCAATGAGAAGCTGCATAAGCACAAGATTCTGATGACTAGTAGCAATGTGAAGTGGTGTACTACCAACTGTATTTTGGATATTGGGATCGCAGTGTGCATTGCTTAGAATGAGTTTACACACAGTCACATGACCACTCATTCCTAGAGCATGGTGGGGATTTTTGTGAGTAGCGGCAATGTGCAGTGGGGTATTACCAACCATATCCTGGATATTGAGATCACACTGCTTGTAGTTAACGAAAACTCGAAGAACTTCTGAATATTCTGAACAAGAAGCTGCAATATGTAATGGTGTTTTTCCAACTTTATTCCTGATATTTAGACTACTCTGCTCTTGAGCAATGAATAGTTTGCATAGCTCTATATTCCCTTTTTTAGCTGCAATATGCAGAGGACAATTGCCATGTCGATTAGTACGGGTAGGATCACAGGATCCATGTGCAGTCAACATATAAGCTATATCATTATTCCCGTAGATTGTAGCAATATGCAGTGGTGTGTTACCATATCCATTTTGTATATTTGGATTGCATTGCTGAAGTAAGAATTCACAGAGTGTAGCATTGCCAGTTGCACATGCAATATGTAATGGAACATTTCCTTTCATATCAGCATCTTCAACGTCTGGATCATAACGTTTGTCATTCACTAGCATATGCACAACTTCTACATAGCCACGCCAAGTGGCAATATGTAGTGGCGTATTGCCACTTGCGTTTAGCACATTGACGTTACACTTTTCACTGGTTAGTATTATATTACAGAGAAGAGTGTTACACTTACAAACTGCTGAGTGTAGGGGGGTATTACCCTGGCTGTTAGCAAGGGCTGGGTAGAATTTCTTGCTCGACTTTTTATCATGTTTATAAATAATATTTGGATTGCAGTCCTGGTGACTAAGTAAACTCTTCGTCACTTCCACATCATCATTCATTGTGGCAATGTGGAGTGGTGTAGCACCATCCTTGTTTAGGATGTTTGGGTCGCACTGCTTATTAACAAGAATGAGGTTACATAACTCATTGTTTCCTGCAGCAGATGCTTGATGTAAAGGGGTATTACCATCATGATTAGCAAGGTTTGGATTACAACGTCTATCACTCAGGAGGACATGTGCAGTCATTTCTGAAGATATATGGAGAATTACCCAGTGCATTCCCTAGATTGGGGTCACAATGATTGCTTGAAAGTAAAACCTTGCAAAGTTCATTATGTTCATTACTGCTAGATGTAAAGGGGTATTACCATCATGATTAGCAAGGTGCATTTTGAATATGTGGGGTCACAATGATTGCTACGATTGCTCGATAGTAAAACCTGGCAAAGTTTACTATTGTCTTTCGTTACTGCATAATGCAAATAAGAATTTCTTTGGTTATCAAGTAGATGTAAAACACACCTTCGGTCGCTTACTAAACTTTGAACGATAGCAGTATCTTCAATAGCAATAGCAACATGGAGTGGTGTATCATTTTCTCTATTCTTACTGTTCGGATCACACTGGTCATTGGCAAGCAGGAGTGTGCATAATTCTAAGTTTCCTTTTGTAACTGCACAATGTAAAGGAGGGTCGATTTGGTGAGTTGAAAAATTGGGGTTGCAATTTTTATTTCTCAACAATAGTTTAGTGGAACTAACATGCTTGCTCTGAATGGCGATGTGCAAAGGTGTCTCCCCATCGGTGTTTGGTAAGTTTAGGTCACACCGCTTATTACTCATTAATATCTTGATAAGCTCAGTGCTTCCCTTCAAAGCTGCTAGATGTAAGGGAGTGTTTCCGAGTCCATTAATAATATTAACGTTGCAGTGTTTACTGGAAGCTAAAATCTGGGCAATCTCAATTCTTTCATGAGAGACAGCTAAGTGAAGTGGTGTATTATTAGCCACATCCTTAAAATTTGGATCACACCAATATTTCTTGGTCAAACACAGCTTGCAAGTATCTATAAAACCCTTGATAGCTGCACGATGTAAGGCAGTATTATACCATTCACTCTGTGGCTGTATCAGCATGTGAATAAAATCATCTCTCTGTTCCTTAATAGCAATATCTAGAGGTGTATAACCGTTTTGATTTTCAAAGTTGACATTACACTTTGGAGTAGCTAGTAAAACTTTGCCAAGCTTTATATTGCCTTGAAGGACAGCAATATGCAGAAGACTATTTCCTGCTGTATTTTGAAAATTTAAGCCACCACCTTTAATCAGTTGTTGCACATCCTTCAGTTGAAGATTGTGCTCGGGAAACGTGTCCAAACGTTGTCGAATTGTTGGCTATACAAAAACAAGACAGGATAATAACACAAAATGATATTTCAGCATAATAGTTATACTTTTGTTTGCCAAGTACTAAAAAGTTCTGTGCCACTTAACATAAGTGGTTGTGCCATCTTAGTGAAGAAACCGAGAATAGCTATAGCAATCCAACATATGATCATAGTATATACTTTGGCATTCATCTTGTATATTATCATCATTTATTATGAATGAAAAGCAATCGTTCATCCTAACCCGGCACTTCCCATACTTAAAATTTTTCGATCATTGCCAATTTTCAAGCTGTCATACCTCGACAACCATTCGCGAGACATAAAATATTAGTACAGTATAAGTACCAACCTTCAACTAAAGGAATCCCACGTTAGTAGTCTGTAGTTGTCTATTTCTGTGATATGCGCCTTAGTAGTATCGCAATTTTTAGAAAGTTGGCGTACAATCAAAGTTCCAATATGACCACGTATCTTCCTTGTAGTATGGCTGAAAGGGTTTATTTCTGCTGCAGCAATGCCTTCTGTATAAACTACCCACTTTTCATTTAGATAGTGGGTGGCATTCTAGAGATACAAGTCTTTGAAGTCTGCACATTCAAAAATGTGGAAAGTACTCAGTTAGCAAATCCAGTCACCTTTAATGGCGGTGATGGAAAAAAAGTTTGTTATTTCTTGTGTTTGTAAGGGAAAGACAGCAATAGCCAGAGGATGAACTTTTAAATTAGCGACAGGTAAAAATTCTAAAACCAGCTAGCTGTTTTCCCATAAATCATCTAACTGAAGGTTGTATTCAGCAACAGGTCAACTACAGCCTTAGAATGAATAAGATAGCTTTCACTGACTCGGCAAATTTCGTGGTGCGCTCTAGTTAGCTGCCATAACTTGCTAAAATAGAAGTATCATCGCTATCTACCACTTTTTCACTATTTATGCAAAACAAAACTAAGCTGGCTTGACACACATGTACCTTGGCCTAGTAGGCCTAAAGCTTTCCTTTTACTTCCACTGTGCTCGTGGCATAGTAACTTGGCACACATGATAAGTGTGGACGCACAAACAAAGAGAGACAGACAAAGGTAAGAAAAGTAGTCTTAGGAATCAGTAGCCTGGCCGATAAAAATTAATCAAAATTCTATATTCTGGGCGGCCACAAAGTAGACAGGTCCTACTCATCAAAAAACGCCCTTCCGTTCTGTTTTTGACAGATGTCAATCACCTCTATCACAGAACAAATGCGAAAATTACAAAACAACACATTGTGGATTCTTTTATTCACCGACATAAAACATTACATGATCCCATTGCAGACATATGCATGACTTACAGTTCAATTAATCATACTATCATACTCCATATATAGGAATGGCACTGAAAAAAAATGCACCACATTCAATGTGTTCAAAAATCTGCCCAAGATGCAGTCATAGGCTTTTATGAGCCATACCTGTCATTCTCCAGTGTTTTCATCAGTAACAAGACTGTTAATTAATGGTGCCGGAGAGAATCATTTTTATGGGGCCCCTCCCCCAGGCACGTATCACTGGCAGTTTAATACATGGACGCCGTCTTCAAACTTAGGGTGCACAAATGGTCGGATATCTGGACAAGTCTACCACAAAGTTTTACTAAGGAAGGCCTACTACAGCTGTGTCTATGTGTAACATATCTCAACCATGGCTGCAACGGGAGAGTGGATAGACGAACAGTGGTGGTCGAAACTCACATGTGCATTGCCCATTCATGTCGTCAGTTAACAGCACTCTATCTCCACTTATACAGAGGCTACACAAACCCTACTAACCAGGACAACAATTCACCAAACTTTTTCATAGCTTCTCGAGCAGCATTGTTATGCATACTTTCGGGTTAGTTGTTATTCTCACAACAGGCTGGCTCGCGATCCACCTCGCCCTGCCCAGGTTGAGGTTTTATAACATCTGCATCTCTACCCGCTATCTTTACACTTGGCAGTGCAATTACCCTCGATATGTAGATAATATTATTATATTATTGAGCATTAGCACTCAACCAAGTGTAAAGACTGTGTACCATTAGTACTGCAGACGACCATAGATGCAGATGTAATGAATCACGATCTGGGCGTGATCAGATGCAGATATTTTCACGAGTCAGCTGTCGCGAAAATAACAACTAACACGGAACCATGTAATATAGCAATTCTCCTGGAGAAGCTATGAAAAAGTGACTGGTCTTTGGGAGATTGATGTCTCTATCTGCTATATATTTTCAAGGATCAACCATGGCTGCTACGGGAGAGTGGAGACAAAGGCTGTGCTATTTGAAACTCACATGCGTATCACTCGATCGTGCCATCCATTTCTAGCACTTGTATCTGCACTCCTACGGAGACTACACAAACTCTTAGACTACTAACCTGGAAGCTATAATAAGCCTTCCTTGGTAAAAATTGTGTGGTAGACTTGTCCAAATCACTGACTCTTCATGCACCACAAGTTCGAAGATGGCATCCATGTAACTACCAGAGATGCCATTTTGAGCACTTGCCTTCATGGGGTCTCATAAGAACACATATAAATTGTATGCAGTGCATTACTGCCAGAGACACCATTTGGAACACGTGCTTCGTAGGGGGCCCATAAAGACCCAAATAAATTATGTATTGTTTTGTTTTGGCAATAACTCCTCACAGAAATGGAAAGTAGAGAAGCCTGACGTACGTTTTCTTAATTTTCACCCAATTAAGGATCACATGATGAAAGTTTCGATCCACTCTGACCCTTCCTGCAGTTTCAATTTTTGTCGTGGACGGACGGATGGATGGACCAGGGCTGCCTCAATATCGCAAATACACTGTTCTACCTATTTTAACTGTATACACGTGCCACGGCCAAAAGTGATACTGCGTACATGAGGTCAGACGTAAAAACATGCAGGGCTGACAGCCATATTCAAACTTGTTTCAGAGATTTGGACACATCTATCGCCAAGGGAACCTTACTATAGCTCAAAGGTTAGTAATGTTTGTGTAGCTTCTATAAAAGTAGAAATATGAGTGCTGGAGACAGGCCGTATGATTTAGCAATGCGTATGGAGTTTCCACCCCGTCTCTTCGCTCTCCTGTGACTCAACTATGAACAAGTGTTGCAGATAGAAACATTATTCTCCTGAAGGCCAGTTGTCTTTTTTTGTAGCTATTCCTGCATCAATGGTATGCATGGTTTAGTTGTTATTCTTGCGACTGGCTGGCTCGCGATATTATATATTTAATAATAAACTGCAATACGGGTCTGCCTGCCTGCCTGCTGTGCTCATGGCTATAGTGGCATAGTAACGTAATGATATAATCTTAATGACGTCATAATTGTATTTCATAGTGTGGATGACCATGCACATACAGACAGATGTGGGAACACAAAGCAATCTTAGTACCGGCCGTTCGCACGCACCCGGCTAATAAAAATTAGACGAGTGAGACTGTGCTATTGCATGCACTCACTGAAACACAAAATACTTACATGAAAATTGCACATTTATGGATGTGGCTCGATGTGGGCAAGTAGAGCACCTACTAGCCTCCCCTAAAAATATTTGTATTTTGTAAGTGAAAGTGCATCAAGCTATCTTGGTTTTATGTTGCCTATACGGCAGAAAACAGGTAGGCAGCAATGATAAGGCAGCACTGGAAGTGCAGTACGAAACTGCTGCGTCAGCACTTTCGCTGTACGCTATGATGAGACAGCCTGATCCATTCTACTGTGACTACAGTTTCATTTAGTGTGGCCTGACCTAAATGCTGAGAACAATATTAGTTTTGAGGCACGTACAAATTATCCTGGCTGGTTTTTTAGATATATAATATCAACATGTTATTGCGAGAGTAAATTAATATCAAAATAGCTAACATGCAAAAGTGGTATAAAACCTCTGTCCTGTCCTGAAGAATAAAAATTTTCAAACTTTTTAACTTTTCTCCAATTTGTGTACGTATCATGGAAGAAAGTTTGGTTCAACTGTAGAAGTGAAGAACTTTGTATCTATTTACACTTTACACTTGGGAGTACATACAATATCAGCAACCCTTTAATGATTTGGATTGAAGTTGACTACTGTGGATAGTAGGTCAAACACTGTCCATTTGATGGTGTCCGTAACACAACACTACACCATCAGTCACGAGTAAACCTGAAAAACTCAAACTGCAAATATATCTTACCTTATTTAGTACAGCACTTGCAATGTATTCAAATGCCTAATAGATCCAGAAAGAAAGTAAAATGTCAAATCCCGTCACTACTTGGAAAATATGCAGACAGCAAGTTACGTATAATGTAAAAGGCAAAAAGAATCACCTTTGGGATCTTATTGGTTATTGTACACCGAAATGACTGGCTGATGAATAATATTAGCCTAAAACTATTATTTAACCCTATCCCTAACCTGTTTGATGGTCATGATCGTAATGAATTGGCTATGAATCTCATTAATAATCTCCGGAATATGATTAATTGCCTCTCGTTCAGCAATGACTGATTTGCTAGAACTATAGTGCTTAAAAGTCAAACTCATAAATTTTTTATAGCAAAGTTACAGCTTGTTGAGAAGATGCCTAGCCTGTTAATGATATTCATTGATAGCTGAATCAGATTGTGCAAGACAGGAGCCGAGTATATATACACCTGTAAGCTCTACTGTTATACTAGAGATACGCATACGCAGTGTAAGCCTTGTGCACGTGCATTCAGTACGTGTGGTTTGGAATGCACGTGTTCAGATTAAGCGTGACGTAGTTATGGTGTAAGTTAGCACAAAACCACAGCCACTAGAATCTTTGGAGCCGCATCGACCACGACTACGCGAATGGGCCTTCAGAAGGATGTCTCTGTATAAAACACAGTTTCAAGGACCAGTTATGGCTGCTACAGGAGAGCAGAGTTGCTTGAAACTCACGTTCGTATCGCTCGCGATCGATCCGCGTACCGTCCGTCTCCAGCGGGCAGATCTCTGCTGAAACAGAAGCTACAAAAACTCTAATCACATTGGAGCTGTAGTGGGTAACAAGAAGTGAATGATTTGTCCTAAACTCTAGTCCTTCGTGCACCAGAAGTACAAAGGTGGCATCCATGTAACTGGTAGGACGCCATCTTGAAGTAAAATTGCATTCCTAAGCGTGACACATACGGCAGCAACATGAGTATATTATTATTATATATACAAACGCTTGGCGAGATTCGATGCAGGATTAGTTGCCTCGCGCTAAGGTGCTTGGCAACAAGTATAAATTTACATGTAGGAATTAATTGCTACTCAACATTATCTTGTTATGCCTAGTACACTCAATATTAATACGTACCTCAGTAATGTTGTGACCAGTCTTGGCACTGCTTTCCATTAAGTCCAGGTCTAAATCTTCTGCAAAAGATTTCATAAGCGGCTCAGAAACCTCTCTGTCTAAGTCCAAGTCACATTTGTTGCCTAATAAGAGCACCTTCAAATGAGTGCCACACATCTGTATGGGCCAGATTGAAATTTTATATTATTAAATTCTGTGGTTGGGAATTCAATCGTGAATACAGGAAAAATTTGTCTCTAGTGAAAAAAGTACACTTACGATACTCAAACAACTATACTTTGTAACCAGGGACATGAGCTAAAAAGGACAAAACATAGTTTGTTCCATTGCAGTTTTGAAGTGGAGTCTGTTTAGCTTGCTAGTATCTGTTTAATTAGCTTCTCTGTTTTAGTATTTAAGTGACTGTATTCCCAGCTCTGTATTGATGTGCCCTGAAGAAGACTACAGCACTGTAGTCGAAATGTCGGCAATTTGATGATATTTTTGATGTGAATATTCTGATTGGAATTGAAGGAACTTCATAAGCATGAATATAATGTTTTGCATGAGGTGTGAAACTTATACCATTGTGATCCTTGGAGAAAAAAATAAGGAATCGTATGTGAAGCTCCTCCACTTTCCATTCCTGTGAAGAATTATGGCCAAAACAAAACTATACACATTTTATATGTCTCTTTATGGGGCCTCTACAAGCATGTGGCCAAAATGGCGTCTCTGATAGTTACATGGATGCCGTCTTCGAACTTAAAGCACACGAAGCATCAAAGATCTGGACGAGTTCACCACAAACCTTTACTAAGGAAGGCTTACTACAGCTTCCAGGTTAGTAGTGTTTGTATAGCCTCTAGGAGTAGAGATATGAGCACAAGTAACGGACGCCACGTTCGAGTGATACGCTTGTGAGTTTCCAGCAGCCGACATCGTCTCTCCACTCACCTGCAGTAGCCATATGGGTGATCCTTGAAAATATGTTGCAGACAGAGACAGCAATCTCCCGAAGACTGGTCGCTTTTTTGTAGCTTCTCCAGCAGCATTGTCATGCTGGTTCCAGGTCAATTGTTATTTTCGCGACAGGTTGGCTTGCGACCCTTCTCAACCCGCCCAAGTCGTGATTCAAATACATCCATTTCTATAGACTTGACCACAACACTCTACATTTGGCAGAGCGATTACCCTCGATGAAAATAGAAAACAAGCTTTTGTAACATGTATCCTTCAACATACAGTGATGAGCACACAAGAGATATAATGTAATGATTGTAGCAGGCTCCCTTGGTAAAAAGCATACAGATTATACATAGTTATATCCCGAGTGCAAGGGAAGTATCCGGTTTAAATTACGAAGCCCAAGGGTGCAAAGCACCCCAAGGGCTGAGTAACTTAAACCGGATATTTCCCGTGTAGCATGAGGGATATAAGTGGTTTGTGTCTCTGTCGCGTAGCAACTGACTCAAACGCATTCTGCTGCTAAGAAAAATGACGTCAGACACTTGTTTGCTTGGCGATTATCTTAACAACATGATGTCAAACTCTATTCAAACTGTAGCATTGCCAGCTAGCTAGCTTCTTGTTGGTGCTGGAATATCTGCAGTTAGCTAGTTACGTACGGCGATCACTTATGGGGATAGAAAGACCCTTTACTTCTTTTCCGCGAAATGGTACCATTCTTGGTGCCGTCAGGGACCTGGAGTACTCCAATGCTCGATCATCTGCAAGGTCTGCATACGTACATAGTTTTCTAGGCACTTAACCTGCAAGAATTTATGCTCCACGTAGCTTCGTATTACACGTATAGCTGAAGTAATTGTTTATCCAGGGTTGAAAGACTATTCCTAGCCTCAGTATGTTGACTCCCGGTGGGGAATTTAGTCTAGTCAGCAAGCAAGAAGCAATAAGCAGTGTAGTCAGACTATACAAGGCATTGTGGCCTAAAAGGTTAATAATTAATTAACAAAGATTCAAAAAAGAAAGATTTTATGAATTCTTTAATAGTCAATGTACAAACCACACAACGATAACGAGTGTAACCTTCTTACACTCGTAAGTACAGAGAGCTTAGGGTTAGAGCACTCTCACACTTAGGTAAACCACTCTCACACCTAGTTAAAGCACAGTGACGCTTAGTTAAAGCACTGTGCTTGGCACGGGAAGGCTTTAGCTGATTTAAATTTCGAGTGGCTTCTTCATGCAAGGTGAAACAATACACAGTAAATTACTTTTCCCTGGGCATTTCTGTGAGTGTAGTTATACTAGCCTCGTTCCCAGTCCTTCCCGCCCCAGCTTTTATCTCGCAGCCATGGAGAAAAAGCAAGGGGAAAGCATACGTAGCTGGTACCAGTTTATCACGTGCTGTGATGTATGTACACGTAGGGTGGATTTATATGTCCACGAACGGTATTTATATGCCTTCACACTAATTGCTTTTCCCCGTATACCAGTATCAATGCAGCTAGCTATTTAGACTTACAAGCGACAGTTTCGGTCTTTCATCGAAGCAGGAATACAAATTCGCTGTACCACAGGAGTATCCATGGCTGAAAGGACTGTTCAAGAATACCGGATCATTAGTCATAACAGCCATGACAGCATGAGACACTCCTACCTCGTACTTTAGCCATCTTAGTGCTGTCAATCTATGCTTGTCGTTGCCCGAAGAACAGTTAACAATCCTCAGTTGTTCCATTTCAGTCTCTCTGCAACTATTGTGCTGCCACTTTTTAATTAGTGCGTGGGCATATAGGTCCACCCTACGCGTGCATATATGTACGTACGTCACAGCACGTAATAATTGGTACCAGGCCTTTCCCCTCCACCACTGTGAGATAAAAGCTGGGGCGAAAAGGACTGGGAACGAGGCTATAGTTATACTATCAGTGGGTGAAATTAGGATAAAAAAGTGTGTGGACAATTGTCCGAACACAATCAATTTTGTTCTGCCATTGTCCACTTTTGATCTGCCATCAAAAACTCGTAATAAATGTAACATTATATGACAGAAAAATTGAGTAATTACTCTAAAATGTAACACTATAATAATGCATAAAGCAAGCCACAGCAAATTATAACTATCAAATTTAACCAAAATGATGTATGTAATGCGTGCTGGTCGGACTTAGCGTGGTCGAGAACGTTGGTAGTTCGTACCGAGTCCGCTCTATTTACCCACTTATCGCTGAAGTTCTTTCGTCCCACAATCCTGTCCCTGTACTTGGCGCACACTCGACACTTCAGCTTCGTCACAAGTTTCACACTTCCCTCGATGCCTGTATTGCAGTCGAGCCAAGCCACCGTCTGGCACTCGCGATCGTACTGCCTCACCCATTTCTGGTAGGTTTCGTGCTTGACCTTCCTTCGCTTCGCTGGCTGTTCACTAGCGCTAGTACTAGCAGATGCTGCGAGACTTCTCTTCATGACCGTGACAATATAGCCTAGCTAGCCGCCACGTGCTAACATACCCGGCCGGCTTCCACGCGCATTGCGCATTGCGCGTAGTAAAATGCATAATTATACGACGTAAGCGTTCGCGTTTATTGCTCGGACAGTTTGGCAGATCGCATTGATTTTTGTTCGGACAAATGCCACAAATGCTCGGAAAATGTCCGATGTCCGACTGTAATTTCATCCACTGTACTATATAGTCAGTCCACTTAGCCTATTGGGGTTAAAGAAGTTGAGAGCCACATCAAGTGAGAATTTCAAAATACAGTTAGACTGCCTAAAACAGCAAACTGTTTACAGATTTTCTACACAAACTATATAATTGTTGATATCATTGTACATACCGTCTGAATCTCCTCCAGATATTTGTTTAGGGCAAACAAGGAATACTGATTTGTTAGGTCACACACCAACATAACACCCTAAAGGAAAGAAAAAACACAGTAAAACACGGTAATACCCAGAATAAACAAAGCGATTGACAAAATTATGTAATTGGGGCGAGCCTGAGCGAGCCCCACACTAGCGTGTATGATTGAACAATTTTTCTGTACGTACGTACGTACGTCTGTACGCACGCACATACCGCATATGCGCTTATGGTCCAAATATCCATATGCTATGCACACATGCACATTTCTCTAAGTTCCACATGCGTATAATTTTGCGTATTGAATGAAGAACTCACAGAAGCGAGGACAGTTGAAGATACCATTGCAGCTAGGGTATGTGTTAGGCGAACGGAGGCCAGGCGCCAACGGGAGAGAGAGCGCCATCGACAGAGAAGAGCAGCAGGTAACGTTCACAAAAATTTGGGGGGATGCTTGTAGGGGCAGGGAGGTGAAATAAAGCAGCCAGCTTATTGCTTAGTAGATGTTAGTGGAGACTGGGAAAGAGGCTAACCATGTACTGTAAATTGTAGTGTCAAATGATCACTGTTTGGGAGAGAAATCACACTTTTGTGCCAGCTAAAGCTCCCGAAATAAATACTGCAGGTACCCCAGAAGAGAGGGAGAGCCACACTTTATGACATTGTACTTTGCTCCTTAGTATGCATTATTCATATCACTGTATCATCCATACCATTGCTTATGTGTATTATGTATTGTCAAACCTGATATTAAGTGCATCTTCCAACACGACCTGCATCTCTATATCATTGTGTTACTCCTGAATATTATATCAATCATTTCAGTGGATGTACGACGCTCGATCAGGCTCGCCCCTCGGTGATTCCCAGCATCTTACTAGTAGTTATAGTTGGGCTTAAGCATTTTAATGTGTGTGCATGCCCTTATTACATCATCCAAGTATACCACATTAAAACATGCAAGCCAGCCAAGGGTGCTATGCAGAGGAGGTCCGAAGCATATGCGGATGTACACAGAATTCCATCTACATACGTTTACGAGATGATGATGCTATTATTTTACTCCTGAATATGTTTGAGTGAATGTACAATGCTTGATTAGGCTTGCCCCTTGATGATAACCAGTATTATTTATATTATTTATTTATACTTCCCTTAAATCTTTATATGTGGCAGCTAGAGTATTAAATTTATGACTGCTATGGGTCATCAGGCAATAGTGGCACAAGTATAAATCTGCAATATTGCTATTGACAGCATTCGTTCAAAAGCAATATTGCAACAAATCAGATATACTGACTTACCCGAACATTTTTGAAGAAAGAGGAAGGATGATACTCGCCGAACCCGCTTGAACTTCCAAATACGGAACTCCTGTATAATGTATATGAAAATGTCATGAATGTAACCTCACTCCTAAGCATAAGTATGCTGGGTAAGCAGAAATGCAGGTGTAATGAATAACATTGTGCACGGAGCGTATAATAAATTATGCACATCGAGAATGTCATTCAACCTTCAGGAGCCATGGTACCAAGAAGGCTATAACAGGTAAGGGGAAGATGAGAAAGAGCTGATAGAAACCAATCAATTATGCATTGTAGCAGAGATACATGTTCAACTGGCTGAAAGAAGCCAAAACGCTGAATATATGCATATGTACATGGAACATATATGGAACATATCACTTTGTACACATGCAATGGGGCAGCCATTTTTTTTGGGAGCCATCCCTATATATGGAGTACTACCGTACTCCATAATACATGAGACACAACCAGAAGTGATCACCTAATTATCCATTGCTTAGTGTAGACTGAAAATAACTACTGGTTTAATTACATGTAGGTCACCCATCATATGGTAATTAGGTCAGCTTGAATGGGAAGCTAAATGAATGAATGGAGCCTGAATGAGATCATGCATGCAGTAGCTTATGCAATCAGTGAAGAGTGGGTCCCCTGCCAGAAACATTACAGGTTATTTAATATAGCTTGCATTGTCATTATTATTTCAGGAATACTCTAAATCAGAATCAAGACTACATACATACCTGAGCTCTATCTCCATCTCAACTATACAAGAACCTAATGGGACGGTGATGACATAATCCTCTCTATCAGTGGCTAGGTGGATAAAAGGGAATGAAAGACGGAGTGAGAAAGTGAGAGAGAGGGAGGAATCTACAGTACAAGTTTTAAACAACAATACTGATACAGTATTATGTTCATGCAGCTACATGTATACCATAATCATTTGAAGTCTGTGCAAGCCAGTTTGTGGGTCTAGTTCGATAGACTAGGTAACTTACTCCAGAGTACAGGTATAAATATTTAGTCCTCAGCACAAATAAGGCAATACAGAGGGAACATACATGTTATAAGAGTTTGGGCAAACATCATTGGTTAAGCAGCTTGACAGGTTTGTGCCAAATCCAGATTCAACCAAACCACAACACAGATACTCTAGGATAGACTTTATTAGCTATCTGCCCCAGCGGTGGGCGCAGAGTGGGTCTAGCTCAATAGACTATAAGTTACCCTTCTTGAAGTTCAATTCTGTGGGCAGATAAATTACTCGGAAACTAGAGTAACATACCAGCTTTGATGCAGTAAAAAGTATGCATGGTAATCATATAGATTTGAGTACAATTTCGGAATAATTGAATGAGCAATAGGGAAGGTAATAGCACGAGCGAATCGAGTGCAATTTTACCTAGCAATTATTCCCTTATTCTTTTATGTTCCCAGGCCTTGAGGATGCAAGTGCTGCATCTCAGCGTCAAGAAGTCTGTTGAAAGCCTCCAAATCAAGTACTAATTGGGTTGATATCATGTACGACATTTGCCTTAAAATACTGCTTGAAGCAACAAACAGGGTTTTTGGTGGATACTCACTGCCGTCCACTTTTCGCACTTCAAGGACAAACTTCCCTAACCAAAAGTGAAATTATCTCCTGCCATCTGTACACTGTACCCACCCCCCACCCTCCCCGGTGAAAGAATATTTGGCGTCCAAAACGAAAATTCTTGTCACAGACACCTTTCCACTTTGGAATTCCCAAGGTCTAATCAGATTGCAGCTTTTAGACCTTCCATAAAATTGCTATGACATTAGCTCAATAAAGTACAGTGGAACCCCTCTTTACGGACACCCCTGAGATGCGGCCATCTACTGTAATGCAGACATAATGGGCGGTCCCGAATGATATTCCATTAACTTATGTACTAATAAACTCCCTGAATGCGAACACCTTGCTATTCCATTAAGCGGACACGTTTTTCGGTCCCACCAGTGTCGTGACTGTACAAAATTTATTCGATAATGCAGACATTTGTCTTATAGATAATATAAACAGTAAGTTTCTGCGACTCCCAGAATCGCAGCGGACTCGCGGTGACGTTATACATCGTCTACTCCGCAAGAGTACTTACCCCACACCGCCAGATCCGATGACTCAACGTTACATGCTACTGAATTTAGCCCCTGGTTAGCCTTAGCAGCAAGCCAGAGCCACAAAAACGAGCCATCGTATGGTCAGAGCTGCCATTGCGTGACGAATACTCATTGCCATGCCTACTGGAAATATAACCGGAAGCCTCCTAAATACGGACGCCTCAATATTATGGACAGTCGAGTGGGTCCCATTGGTGTCCGCATTAGAGGGGTTCCACTGTATTGGTCAGTTGATGAATTAGAATAAAAATTCTGTATATACAATGACCAATCACATACGTACGAGATCTATTTTCAGCAAATATGGAGTATGCGAGGAGAAATATCAGAATCTATAATACTCTTACAATATTATTATGGAATATGATGGCATGCAAGTGCCTTCATGCAGCTATATACCATAATAACAGGTCTGGAAGAAGCTATGCAGCCAGTTGTGGTACCATACACCCTATAGAGTAATTGCGTGGTGGTTGGGTTGAATTTGAATCTGGTAAAATCTGTTAATCTGCTTAATCATCAATGTTTGAGCAAACTCTGCATTGCCATTATATTTGTGCTGGGTACCCAATATTCTTACTCTGGAGTGAAGCTACCCTACTCTGTACCTTCCTGTAGTTCCATTCTGTAAACAGATAATCACCCGGGGAATATATTGCCCATGCATAGCTTAGCATGACCAAAAATGAATGGAATGGCTAGCTATTATACATGTACATGAAGGTACCATTTTATAAACAAGACTGATATTTCATATCTAAAAACCAACCGGGTGTTTTTTTACACAAATCATTCAATTGAAGGTTGTGTTCAGCAAGTTGAACAGATTAGTCTTAGTTTAATGCAGCTGTAGAATGGATCAGACAGTCTCATCATGTAGCACTGCCAGCGAAAGTGCTGACACAGCAATTTCGTAGTGCGCTTCCAGTTAGCAATCAGAACTTGCCAAGCCAGAACTATCATCGCTATCTACCACTCTTTCGCCGTCTAGGCAACACAAAACTAACCTAGCTTGACATACCTTGGCCTATTGAGCCTGCAAACTTTCAGTAGCTTCCACTGCACTCGTGGCTATAGTGGCATAGTAACAGAATGACGTAACTTAGCGCACGTGATATTTGCGGACGAACACACACACATATATACATACATACAGACAAACGGAAAACATGAAAGCAATCTTAGGACCAGCCTGACTGGCAACATAGAAACTCGCAACGGATGTGACTTACTCCAAGGACTTCAGCACAAAGACTATACACATTTCACAAACAGGATGCTGGCTTTTGTAAAACCAAACGTCATATGTGCATATCTACCAGCATGTGAATTGTATGCAATAAATGGTGGTGGCAGTCAAATTGTCCTCTCATTGGACAGTTTGAAATACGCTTCATATACCATAGCCACTATACATGTCACCAACTACATTATTCCATTACTGATGGTCTAAGCTGACTAGACATCTGCAACAGTCATTCACACAGGAATGGCATGCTCAATGTCAAGCCCGCTGACAGTGACAGGGACCTACTATACCATTACTCACATTGTGAAGTGAAGGTTCCATTAACATATCTTGTAATGATGGACTTCTTGCCCACTCCAATGTCACCTATTAACAGTATTCGAAAGTGATAGTCACACTCTGTGGCTGCCACTGTAGGATTCCCTGCAATAGCTTTGCCAATGGATGCCATGTCTGATTAGCTGCAGTCATGTGTGCAAAATAGATGACAATCTAATATTCACGTCAAAAGCCTTGGAAGATAACTTATGTATACAGGTCAATAGCCCATGTGTATTCTACAAACAGCATGACCTCAGGGGGCCATTAATATACCAATACTGTACTTTCCTCCGATACCTGTCTTACCTAAGTCATCTAGTTTATTTCCACTTCCTGTGTATTAGCATGTACGTACATCCAATGTAATGGCAACCATGGTATTATGATGACAAAATGTGTCTTAAGTCTAGGACAACTGAACTCATCCTATAGTCTAGCTAGCTCATGGTTAGCCTGTATACATAAAAAATAAGTATATACATGTACGTATACATGTAGGAGTGGTCATTTCCGTGGGGTAATTGGGGTGAGCCTGAGCGAGCTCCAGACTAGCACGTTTGGCTTGTAGCCCTCACATGGCTTCATTATTCAAAAATCATGTTTAGTGAAGGCTACACATTCACTGCTATAGTGCTTATGTAGCTTGCTAGTTTGAATGAATGGAAAGAAGTTTGCTGGGATAATCGGTGTAGCGAAGCACGGTAAGTTACTGCTCTCTGCCTGTAACCTAGTAAATTACTTCCATTCAGTCTGTACCTATAGACATGCCGCCGGCCTGTTGAAAGTATACAGATGTAGCTAAGCCAGGGCTAGTGCTATTGAAGCTACTATATCCATGGCGTTTGGGCTGGTACAGCTAGTTTCTATGCCGCAGTTTTTACTCCTATCTGATGCCCCAACTCCTATCTCCTAGGAGCTACTACCACTCTATTACAAGACGTTAAACAAAGAGCTAGCTGTCTGTTAAAACATCTATCTATCCACGGCTTTATCAAAGGACAAGAAAAAGCGCTGCGAAACTTACGGTCCCGGGGGAACACAATTTCAGAGGGGTCCATATATTTCAACACTGCACTAAAATCCATGTACACGTTCCGGGAGTCCAAATATTTCAAAATATAAGGACGGGGGGGGGGGGGGGGCAAATTTTTTGTGAGGTAGAATAGGCACTAAATGGAAAAACCTGTGACATGCGCTTTGATGTGAAACATGAGAACATGCTTGTTAGCATGTAATTTCTTGCACTTCCAGCACTACTACTTGCCACTTTTACCCCCCATCACATCATAAGCGGACAAAGGGGGCGGACTTATCCCTCGCCCGCCCAACATGCTATCTCTATAACGTGACTCAGCCGTATTTTTTTTACGAGGGAAGAGTGCACGAGACTAGAACACACAATGGACTCACTTGGTGTCTGTGATGCTAACTATTTTGCACCACGTTCTGTCACCACGTTTTGTGCAACTCCATGGATCTGCACGATCTGTATCATGGCTCACAAAAACTTCAGTAGTCTTGTTCCCAGCCGAAACGAGACTACCGTATAGCGCCAAATTTTCGAGGACCAAAATTTTCGCGGATCGACCTACGGTAAACTTTCGCAAAATAATTTTCGAGGATCGTGGACAAGGTGGAGCCACGCCTATTTTATTTAACCACACCTCAGCTCAGGAAAATTTGCAGCCACTCCGTGCTCTGCTACCCGCTTTCCTAGTCTCGCATGGGTGAGACTACACTCGCCCCAACTGGGGTGGGCGATAAGTATATGCAAACCACAGCGTTTATACTGTAACACCTTATAACAAACGTGACGAGTTGTAAATGCTGTGGTTCGCACATACTTATCGCCCACCCCAGTTGGGGTGGGTGTCAGAACAAGTCATATATGGGCAGTGGACCAGACTCTCACCTTTCCGTCGAGAGTCTGGCCACGGCCTAGTCTCGAGACTAGTGCCATGCCCAGACCTAGCATTCTTACCTGGTGGGATGCACTCAATTTCCCTGAACCACCCCACTGGTACTAACGTATTGGCAGCAGAAATCTAGACCTAGTCCAGTCCATAGTCCAGTCCAAAGTCCAGACACCCGACCTCGCCAGGCCGGCGGCGGGCGAGTACGTGGAACGCCGGCCGGCCAGGCCTCCTCGGCCTCGCCCACTGGGCAGTATGGGGGAGTGCCTGAGAATATAGCTAATAATTGAATTGCCAATAATATTGCACAGCCAGTTCGATAAAAATACTATGGTGTGGGCGAAGCAAAGATAGCGCTACAGAGTCGCAAATCATCTGACTTCTGGCATCATTTCGGTGAGCTATCTACTATGCATGAGCCGGACACAGATCATGCCTACCGTGACTGGCTAGTGGGATATACACTGTCATCAACTTGTGTATCTCTCTGGAAGGTACAAATGTGCAAGTATACCTTCCTAGATGGTACAGTTGTACAAGTGCATACCATGGCCAGACAATATAAGTGTGTGTACACATAGCTACCTAGCCAGTCTCTGTCCACAGTTTGTGGATGTGGGCTGACTACCTAGCCTCGCAGGCCAGCCTCACTCGCACACGAGGAATGAGTCTGGGCACTATGGCAAGGTTCCCGGGCCTGTTACACTCTGCAGGAATGCGCACAGGACCAATCAGATTGCAGCTCTTTGTTGATTACGTATTCGTCACATGACTAACCATATAAATAACGTAGGTTTCTTTTTTACCAATTCATTTTGCAAGTAAAGTTGAAACAATAGTGAACTACAAGTTCAAGCAGACTGATATCTCTGCAGCCGCTTCTTCTGCCACGCGCAGGTTAGGTTTTCTAGAAATGAAGCCGGAACAGAGGCGAGTGACAAACGCCAGGCCTGTAGGATCAAGGATAGCGGACGTAGCAGCACAATCTACTCGGGTAAAGATTTCACTCAATGTTGGTAAAACGTGGCTCGAAGATGCACTTCTGAATCGCCTTCTCTTGGTAGCGACAGGGACAGGCTGAGCACATGTACATCCAAACTTAGTATTTTGAAATCATTACTTATACACTCCCCACTTCCCTCTCCCTCCCAAATTGGTTCTTCATAATTATGTCTTTGGCTAGATGTAGACTAGCCACCCATTAAGGTACATTGTATGTTAGTAGCACAGATAGTGGAATCCAATTATCATGTGCTATCAGTGATCTCAAAAAGGGGTGGTGGTATAAACCTGCCATACACTGCACACTAATGAACTAATAAGGAGAGGTCTAATCTATGCATGACCTAGCTCATATGAAATACACAGCACAGACAGACAGATAGACAGACAGACAAACAGAGACGAAAGGACAGACAGACAGTCAGATTTTGCAACCTTCAGGTTTGGAATGTGACAAGTTACTAGCCTCATTCCCAGGCTTACAGCAATATGTACGTATGTGTTAAGCTAGCCTCGTCCCCAGGCCACTCTGACTGCATGGCCTGGGGACGAGGCTAGTGTTAAGCTCACTGCAGTTATGGGAAGATGTTATTATGCCCACTTACTGTATGTCCGTACATTTCTGCCACTTCTATAGCTACATACTTGAAACTTTGGAGGGCTATCCTATTGAATTTCAAGCAGGAAATGCAGTATACAGTTCCATTTCTTTTATCACATAACCTGCACACACCTACATACGTAGTAGTGTCTACTCATTATCTGTTAGCAGTCTCTTCATCTTTTTGTAGTCCCTACCTATACCTTTAACTCCTTTGGGGTGGAATACCAGACGTATGATTCTGTGTACCTGATGAAGGCCCAGTTAGGGCCGAAAACATTTGTACCTGACAGAAATTCAAGAAATCATCTTGACAACTCGGGCCTACCCGACTAAAGCAATTTTTGCCCCCCCCCCCCCTTCTGCTACCTAGTGTAGACTTGTGATAAGTAAAAGCTGGGGTGGAGGCCTGGGAACGGGGCTCTATACATGTACATGTATGTACATGTACATGTACATGTAAGTATGTATATGGCATGGTGTGAGATGAATGCTGGGGTGTGGGCACAAGGCTACTGAATAAGTACATAGCTATCTTGTTATTCCAACCAGAGGTATGTAACTGAACTATAATTTGTTAGTATGACTCTGCCTAGCTTCTTATGCAAACATTTAATTCTATAGCACTTGCTTTTTCCCCTGCTTGTGTTGATGGAGGAGACTACAGCGTTGTATTCAAAACATTAAATGTTTTGATGTGAAACATTAGAAACGTATGGAACAAAAATTAAAGAAACTCTACTTGTACGTGGTAGCCATCCCTAGGAATCTCTGAAGAATTTTAGTGTATTGGTGAAAAATGTGTTGAGAACCTGATGCCCAGACCTCCTCTACTACTGTCACTTTCAGTACAAGACAGTGGGGAGCCTCGGCCTGGGTGGGAACACTCCTGGCCTGGGTGGGAACACTCTACGTACATGTACATAGTCAGTAGTCTAGTCATTGCCGTCTAAGATTTATGAACTGCAGCTGTTAGCAATGAATGTGAGATCATATCTAATGTTTTCATGTCACAGCTGCTAGCCATTATGGACATAAGGTAGATTACTTGACGAGGTGGATATGGTGGATATGTTTTCTCTCTGCGTTGGAGCAACAGCTGTGTATACATAGTATCATGCTGACTCTTGATATCCCACAGTGTAAGCAATAATTTTATACACCATGTTTGTCGCAGTATTGGTTACGTGCAGTATTGGTTACTGAGTGACCAATAAAAATAACAGAGTGACCAATGCAAAAAAAAACAACAGTTTCCAGCATAATGCATTTTAGTCTCGTGCCCAGACATTCACGTCCCCCACCGCCCTGCAAAAGAACGTCTGGTGTTCTAAACAAACTTTGGAATTCCAAAGGATCCAATCAGATTGAAGCTTTTAGTCCTTCCATAAAATGTTAGTTTGATAAATCTTCATACTATTGGTCAGTTTGATGAATTAGAATGCAGATTTGAAGTATCCTACTTTGCATTTACCCTACGCAGTTACACTAATTAGTTACTTCCTGACGAACAGACACATGTTCGTCAGGAAGTAAATTTGATTGGCCATTCATTGTACTTTCGTATATTAAGAGACCACGCCCATTTTAAAATAATATATTTGCTTAACTGTACTGTAAGGCTATGCAAAACCATGTCCATATTACATTATTTACATACCGTTGACTACATGAAAACATGCTGTTTTAACCTAAAAATTATGCCCTCACTTACTATGCAGATAAACTATGTGAACTATAGTAAGTACCGTAGTTGCTCTCAATACATTTTCAATGGATGTAGTCATAATTATGAAGTAGGATAAAAACTAATTATGCTGTTTGGTCCGATATTCCCTCAATTTACAGTGGCTAAGCAACAATCTGTTTCTTTCATTGAATTCTACATTCCATGGTACAGTAAGCAGCAACCAGCTCTTGTCTGTAATTTGTTGAATGCAATGGTCCAGTGAAGTTTGGCAAACAACTTGGCACTAAACTGTGAAAACAACTGTCAAAACAACCATGTTGTTTTTATAGTGGATTGAGCGTACTACAAGTCAACTGATGCTCAGCCATAGGGGTAATTAAACAAGAGCAGTAGTTATTAAGCACTCTTTTTAGCGCAGCAGCGGAACTTTTAGATCAAGTGCCCACTGTGTGTGTGTGCGTGTGTGAGTGTGTGAGTGTGTGTGTGTGTGTGGGTGGGTGGGCGTGCATATGTATGTACATGCATTCATGTACATGTATGTATGTGTGTGTGTACATGCTGTGGTGTGGAATTTAGTAGATAACAGCAGGCAATGTTATAATTAATTCCTCATGACTCCCAGTCAACTCTGATACAGCTCCCCCCCCCCCCCCATCTTCAAGCGCATCGCCTTACTCTGCAGTAATGATTAGTCAGTCTCTGCAGTACCTCCCATAATCGAGACACTTGGCCTGATTTCCAGATGCAATATTAATGCAGTGTTCTCATATAATGATAACAGTGTGCTCAATCTCGATTGGTTCACGTGTAATTTGTTGGTACATCATTACGGCCTGATTTCCAGATGCAATATTAATGCAGTGTTCTCATATAATGATAACAGTGTGCTCAATCTCGATTGGTTCACGTGTAATTTGTTGGTACATCATTACAAGTGCACCTTCCATATTATGCACTGCTATAATACGTATGTTTGTGTAGTCCCACTGTTATTAATATATTATTTACATACATACATACACACACACACACACACACACACAGAGACCGCCCATCATTACATCCTCCCCTGTCATCACCCCCTACCCCCTCCCCTCCCACCCCAACGCCTCGCTCCCTCTCCCCCTGCCTCCCTCCTGATGTCAGCACTGTTCGGAAAGATGGGGGTTGACAGTGTCCATAGCAACGGTGAATTGACCAACCATTTGGATGGTAAGCAAGACTTGTATATAGCTATAGTGTGCTAGCTGCCAGAACTCACCAAAACAGAATTATCGTCGCCTATCTACCACTTTTTGCAACAATACAGCACTAAGCTAGCTTTGTAGCTTCCTTTGTCCATTGAGCCTACAAACTACCAGTAGCTTCCACTGCAATAGTGGCACAGTGATGTAATGACATGACTTATTGCACGTGATACGTAAATGTAGACAAACAAACAAATTAATATACATACAAACAGATGTGAGAAACGTAAAACAATCTTAGTACCGGCAAAATGCACACTTAGTGATCATGATACGGAGGCGCCTCCAGACCAAATCTCTCTTATGAGCATATAGGTTTGTGAGGTCACATCTACTCCATTTAATGTCCAAATTTGAAAGATGACACTGTTGATAAACATTACATTGATGATAAACATTACATGCAAGGAACTACTGTTGCCATGGCAGCAAAAATGCCCAAAGTCGTCTTAACCGAATATGGTCTATTGATGTATGAACAGTACATTTTCAAAATTTAAGGTGTTTGTTCATCAATAAGATACTGGCACACAGTGTGCACTGTAATGCATAGGCAAGTGGAACTATGAGAAGTAGGTCACTACACACATGTACATGAATACTTTCAGGCATTATGGACTACTTTTTGTTCATAATTAAGAAGCTGTACGTCTGATATTACACAACATACGTACACTATAACAGCCTCGTACCCAGGCCTCCACCCAGACTTCCACCCAGGCCTCCACCCAGGCCTCCATGACTGCGAAAAAAGCTGTGGAGGAAGACCTGGATACGAGGCTAACACTATTATGCACAAAAAGTTGGAGCTATGAGAGTTAGGTCATTACAGGCACATGTGTATATGAATAATTTCAGGCATTATGGACTACCTTGTTCATAATTAAAGATGCTGTCAGACATCACACAAATATGAGGACTATATGGCTGAGCTAGTCATTACATAGTCTGTGAATACTTACTTTCAGGTACTATGGGATACCCTGGGGTAGTCTAACATCCAGTCTCCACTCCTTAGCTTTTTTTTACATGTGAAGTGCTTGCAGGCTAACAAAGGCTTTTTGTTTGTAAAACTGTAAATCAAAATTTGCAAAAAGTTTCACTTCACTCTTTAAACCAACACAACACAGTTGAACACTAGTATTTCCTTAATCTCTGTCTCCTGACCCCATTTAGTTTATGTACAGTATATGGTTTACATTTATTATACTCAGTTCATGAATGCCCCCCAATGAACCCCTGATTGTCATCAATGTCTAACATAAATTAACTTGCCATTAAAGCTGCAGAGTGGAGACTGGGAATGAGACCAGAAAAGGGGGAGGGGGGAGAAATTCCAGCCACCTGAGTTCCATAAGCAGCTATTATAATATTACACTTTCTACTTTTTTTCCTACTAGTATTATGCTCGATTATGCCTTACCTACTGCCCCCACAGGAGGGGCAGCTGGTGTGAGCGATCCCAAGAAGAACAGCAAGAAGGCTGGATCTCGTCAGATACGAGTGTACGACCCTGATGGTTTTAGGAGAAGAGCTGACTGTTTCTGCTTCAGGGATAGGAGTAGGGCAGAGGTGTGTGTGTGTGTGTGTGTGTGTGTGTGTGTGAGTATGTGTTTGTATTAGCCTCGTTCCCAGTGTCCACTCCCAGCTTTTTTTCACATGAGCCTGGTCAAATTTGTCATGTGAAGTGTGTCATATCCGCAGGAAGTGTGTGCGATTTTGTGGAATGCTCTGATCTGGCCACACTACACAAGAGCAATAGCTGAAGTTTTCGTTCAAGCTTCTCTAAGAGTGAAAGAACCGTTCAGGATGAAAGAAAAAACCAGAGGGTGGGTAGCAACGCAGGGACTTCCTCTGGTGGCTTGCTGGTTTGTTCTTTCAGTCAGCCAGTCTTTGTACTCACTGAGAAGCTTGCTCAAGACTACTTTACGCTTTTCACTCTCTTTTGCTGGATTGCCAGTCTCAGCATGCATGCCATGCAGCTCAAGTGGAGCGGCCAACTCAGATAAGAGCATTCCACAAAACCATGCACACATCCTGTAGATATGATCCTAGAGTCTAACTAGGGTAAGCCCGCAATGTATGGTTCCTTCTATAATGCATAAGCTTCCTTCCTTTAGTGGTTGCCTAAGTTACATAAGAACCCTTATGGTAAAGTCACACACAGAATAGAAGTAAACTATGGGGATGGAAACCTGATAAGCAACCAGACTGAGATAGGAACCCTCTCTGACCCGACAGCTACAGTCGTCCTTTGAGCCTCTAAGTAGCTCTTGCTAAGAAACACTTTGGAAACAATCACTGCCAGCTATCTATTATTTGGTAAATTGTACCACTATATCTGAACACAGTTATGCATACAAGCAAAACTTTAAGAGGGTTCTTCTTGGACAGACCTTGTAAGCTCAGTACAGCTTTGCTATGGCAATGAAAACCTAAAAGAAAACAAGTACATGTAACACATTAACAGTACCCTATCATTGTCTGTAGGTGCTCCTCGTGAGCAGCCGCAACCACGCTGGTATGTGGACCATCCCGGGAGGTGGCCTGGAGCCGAGGGAGAGCGGGGCGATGGCTGCAGAAAGAGAAGCACTTGAGGAGGTCTGTCTGCCTGTCTGTATGTACATGTACATTATATCTTTAGTGTTACTAACTTCCTTATTTAAACCCGAGGTACTTGCTTCTTGAAGCCAGACGTACTTTAAGCTGGATATGTTTTTTTTAAAGAGCCTGGTTGTATGTGTGAGGGTAATATGAACACACACACACACACACACACACACAAACACTTTATAAGCCTTCCAGTTTCATTATTCTTTTCAATCGTGTGTGTATGTACGTGTGTAGATGTGTGTATGTGTGCATTGTGTTTCTGTGTAGTTGGAAATGTGGACACAACTATTTTCAGTCAAAATTCAACAAAACCCCGAGAGCTGAACCTCCATAGGGCGTTGGAGCTATTGCCAACTACATCCTACTGAGGTTCAAGCAGTGGCTGTATTGATCCTGGGTAATCCACGACAGATGTGGAATTTTGTGCAATAATTAACTTATAATCTCATTCCCAGATTCCATTTCATAGCCATGTAAAATTAGCTAGGGGAATGGAGCCTGGGAACGAGGCTACGCATTTATAACGGTAGTCTTTAATCATGTGGCCGTCTAAGAATGCTGCGATGGAAGTGTGGGGTGAGAGGAGGTTTGAAATACCTGAAACTCCTAGAGGATTAAGGGGTGTACTCCCCCAGGAGATCTTGTGCTCTGAGGCTGGTGATGTCTTCCTTTGTAACTCAGGCCCATGTTGCTATGGAGTATGTCACCAGTGGGCAGTGCCGCAGAATTAACCTCATGTATGTAGATGTCCTTGCTTTGTTCCCAGGCTCTCTGCGTGTTTCACACTGGAGAGCCTGGTACTTTTTCTCATGTGATTTAACTTACATAATTGCGTGTGGGCTCGAAAGACTGTTGCTCTTCTCTACCTTTTGCTGGTGATAGTGCTTCAGCGCTTGGTCTGTGGTGCAAACAGGCTCCGAAGAGTAGCTACAAGAAGTATAGATTCGCTGCCTTCCTTTGTTGTCTGAGAACTGCAGCTGTCCTCGCCCACACAAAATTTTACCCTTCTACCCTAGATATTATAGCCATATACATGTACCTGTCATTATTGAGTGTTTTTATCAGTAACAAGACTGTTAATTAATTAACATTGCTGGAGAGCACTGCTAAGTACGTACCACATAAAAAAATCGCTAAACTGTCAAATCGTCTATAGTTTCTTTAGACAGCCTAGCACAACAGTTACTGAAGCGATTACAGTGATTCAAACAAGCTGTTCTGCCAGGACGATTATTATACTTCGAGTGTGCAGTATTATAATAGTGACGGGCCCAAAGTGAGTTGCTATTACTAAGTCGTAATAGTAAAGAACACAGATACAATTGCTGGACCAGTGTAGACCATACTAACCTCCATGATGTGCATTAAGTGGGGTCAGTACCTCTTATTCGCTCTCACTGCTGTGTACTCCTCCAGCCATCCTTGCCCATTGCAGTTGTTTGTGGTGGCCTTTGACCTATAACTGTCCCTGCTAATACTCCACAATTAATTTTAGTTGTGAATTACATTGTGTACTGTTTAGCTATCGTCTGAGCCTATCGCAGTAGCTACATGCTAGGTAGCGCTATGATGCAGTGGCGCAGGAGCCCATAACACACAGGGAAGGAGTGTTAAACTAGTGATTCCACCTGTTGTTGAATGGCACCTACAAGAAAACTCCAATATGGAATGCCTAGCAGTTATGCATGGCTGGTTTACTATGCTACTAGTACTAAGTGAATTAATTATAGCGCTTACGTAGCACTTACCATATAATATAAGGAGTTGTGTGCAAGTGCCCTTCGGCAACAACATACATACACAAGTTTAACGCTCCTTCCCTTTGGATTATGGGCTCCTGAGTGGCGCAACCATACCTTTCTCCCCCCAAAAAACAACCGAAAAAAGTCTCAAAAAACAATTTACAATATAAAATGACATATAGGGATAGAATCCCCAAAATGCAACCAATCAAGGTAGGAACGACACCACTTGGTTTTGAATTTCTGGTACCACCGAAAGCTTTTGCAGTGTGGAGATCTATGGAGGTTAGGTGGAGATCTATGGAGGTTAGGCCTCCACCCAGCTTTTGCAGTGTGGAGATCTATGGAGGTTAGGTAATTGCACATTCTGAAGTTGACATAACTGTCTTCTGTTTTTCCAGTGTATGGATTAGACTCGTTTCCAGGCCTCCACCCAGCTTTTGTCGCTTGCAGTTCTTCTCGCTCGCATTATGTAACACACACGGAGCGGGTGAGGCCTGGGAACGAGGCTATGTATGGATTACCTTTTTTCGCGTGATTCATGCTACTCTCAGGGTATACCTGGTTTTTGATTGGTCCATTCTGGTTTTGATGTATCAGCCCTTCAATTGGCAAACTGAAATCGTTAAACATCCAATAAAAACTTCTGTGTACATATACACACCTGCAGAGAACCTACGTACCTCAAAAGTTCAATGTATACACAGCTCCCCATTAGTAGTACTACATTCCCCTGCACTTCAATAAGACGGTGGGACGATAACCTTATTTATTGCCGACAACAGATGCATAATTGACATAATGAAGTATTAAGATCTAGGAGTAAACAGCCTGGGGGCAGCTACCATCTGGTCCCTAGTCAGTGACCCCTGCCCTTTACAACTTAAAAAAAAAGGAAAAAGACAGACAGGGATTGAATTTCCAAAAAACAACCAAACAAGGTAGGAACGACACCACAATACTTTTACGAATTCCCATTCCTATATCTTTTGACATTTTTCCAAACCAGTAATTAATCTAGAGTGGTACTCAATAGCCTATGAATATCATAATTGCCAAGTGGTGCACAAGTCATGGCACCACTTTAAGAAGGCCTACCCAGAACACTGGGTGGGTGTGTTTTTCTGAATGTGTGGTTTGGCTCTAACTCTGATTAGTACAGTGGAACCTCTATAATGTGGTCACCCTTGGGCCAACATTTTGTGGCTGCAATATAGAGGGTGGCTGTATTATACAGGTCCATAATGTATTAGCAATATATACAGTGGGACCCATCAAGGTGGCCTTAATAGAGAGGTGGCTACTCTACACAGTGACCACATTATAGAGGTTCCTCTGTAACCACCTTTCACAAGAACCATGCACACACTCTGAATGGCCTCAGGTCATCCCACTACCATACCTACATACATAAGGCCATGCAAACTTAATAACCTTCTGGTAAGCACACAAGGCTTTTTTTGGAGACTCCATGTACAAACTATTATGGCAGTATGGTGGAATCTCTATAATGTGGTCACTGTGTAGAGTAGCCACCTCTCTATCCACCCTGATGGGTCCCACTGTACATATTGCTAATGTATTATGGACCTGTATAATAACAGCCACCCTCTATATTGCAGCCAAAAATGTTGCCCCCAGGCCCAGGGTGACCACATTATAGAGGTTCCATTGTACAGAGGAAACTCGTAGCCACCTCTCTATTAAGGCTACCTTGATGGGTCCCACTGTACATATTGCTAAATGTATTATGGACCTGTATAATACAGCCACCCTCTGTATTGCAGCCATAAAATGTTGGCCCCAGGCCCAGGGTGACCACATTATAGAGTTCCACTGTATTTCTACCATCTGTTTTCTCACAAAAATGTGCACTCTTGCTATTTGACTGTAGGCACTAGCGCCAGATTCAAAGCACGTAGGTACATACTAGTATTTTATTCACTATTGACTGTCACTCCCGAGACCCAGCGTTTATCAAGAATATACGCGTTTACTGTGAGTTATCGTCGACTTCAACATAATTGAGAAATACACGACAGAATAGTGTTTATTTTCTACACACACATGTAGTTACCACATTGATTAATTAGTAGTGGCTTCAATACTAGCAAGCATAATGTGTGCATCACTATGCCACACTAACTACAGTTAGGATCCTTTGCTGAGCATGTGTGTGTTACCATGTCATGCTAAGCAAGCTTTGCTGTCCACCCACTCATTCACAGAACACACTGTGATCACCTGTCAATCAGCCTGAGGGTGTATCAGCAGTTCCTAGTGCATTGCTTGCTATTCATGGGGTGTTTTCTGAATGTGCAGTGTGTGTGTTTGTACATGTAGTCATCGTGCTTCCCTTAATGCAGATGGCAGTATACAGCATATTGCTGGCAATAGGATAATGTAGAGTAGTGTGAGTTAGCAGTAGCATCATACCCAGGCCTCCCCTCGCAGCTTTTTCACAAAAAGAGCTGCAAGGGGGAGGCTCTGGGTACAAGGCTGGCAGGTTGGGACGTCTATACATATCGAGCGACGTCATCTTGCATTATTTTATTGCACGCCCGCCCGCCCTACGTCATATCACACCCTTGCACAAGGTAGCTCTCAGTTGCATGGATGACAAGACACGGCTGGGATACTGATGGCCTCGTTCCCAACCTCTTCCTCCTGCTTTTCGTCGCTTGCAGTACTCCACTCTTCATACTGCACGTGCTGCAGGGAGAGACTGGGAGGCTAGGATGTAGATGGAAAGATGATCGGGAAACAGAGCTTGAGTCAGTTAGTAGTGTGTAGTAGGAAGCCATAGCATGGTCCATCTGGAGTGGAAAACTTCAGTCTATATAGTATTGTGCCTGTAATGGGAATGGCTCTTTTCTCATAAAGCTAATGTATGTGCAGGTCTCATAATTGAATGTGTCTTCACGTCCTGACCAGAGAACATCCCTGCACCATCTTACTAATAGAGTACAGTGGAACCTCTATAATGTGGTCACTGTGTAGAGTAGCCACTTCTCTATTAAGGCCACCTTGATGGGTCCCACTGCTAATACTGCTAATACATTATGGACCTGTATAATACAGCCACCCTCTCTATTGCAGCCATAAAATGTTGGCCCAAGGGTGACCACATTATAGAGCTTCCACTGTACATGTACTTCACTAGTATATTGCAGTCAATAGGTAATGAGGCCTGATTTGCCATACTGTAACTTGCAGATGGTACCGTAGTAGTCCAATACAGCAAATACTATTGAAGCTAGTGATCACCATCTTGAACCTGTCTTCTGCTTGTCACTTAGATTGATTAAAGTTCAACACTAATAACCAGCCCCTCTTTGTCACCTCATAGCTCACCGTATGTTCATTCGATTGCCACTGGCTTTTCCCATGAGTGCGTCTGTATTTTATCAACCCAATGATTTCTGGGTAATTTGACCACCAGTGACTGCAGCATCAACCGTCCCCCCATTAATCCCTGGCACCGTCCAGGATACGGATTGACACTACCATAAAAAGATGTGTGTTGGACTGACCGGAAATGTGTGTGATAGGCTGTGTACATGCAGTGTGCCTTTTATGGTGCTGCACTAGGAGTGTGTAAACAGTAGCTGCACATGTACAGGTAGTAATTCCGGCCTAGTTGCCACTAACACATCCCTGTATTGGTAACTCGTATCCACAAAATTAGACCAAGTTGCCATTGGCAGTATCACTAAATTTGGTTTAATCATAATAATATACGTATGTACATGTGACTGCCTTGCGTTCTGTGTTTCTGGGTGGTTTTATTGCCCCGGTAGTCTGATGCATACTGAGTTTGGATGGAGCACGTTAAGGGGTGAATAAGTACAGTTGGAATTGGCTGGGTCCTACTGGCAAGTGCTACTAGCGGGTTTGGGAGCTAATATAAAGCTTACTTACTGCTCCGGTGCTTAGGAGCAGTAGTAACTCAGTGGGTAAGAGCATCTGACTAGTAATATGAAGGTCCTGGGTTCACGTGGGCCTGGGACATTTAAGGCTTACGAGCATTTGTACATACGTACCCTCTCCCCTAGCATGCTTTTTAAGCAGCTGGAATTTCTCACTATGGTAACCGCCAAAAGATAACGAGTACTTATGAAAATTTGCCTGCATGGATTCAACTTAAGAAATTTTCACTTTCAGAGTTATTGTACATACTGTGCCAGGGTTGCCTGACCTTGAGAATCAGGTATGCCTTATTTTTCAATTCTTGGATGTGAGGTACGTACGTCAGTACCGAATTACAAACTAGAAAAACTGGTTTTGTGCATGTTTTTGGCCCCTAGAGAGCACCTGTATCAGATATGGCCGCTGGCAAACACACAGTTTGCACAAGATGCTAATCTCACTCGCCTGCCTGCCACAACTTTAACCCTAGGCTGTCACAACTGCCAGCGTTGGCAGTTTTCGGTAGCCATCATTCCACGTGCACATGCACGCTGTCCTGAGACCACTGCTGATTAGTTGCTAGCAAGTTGAGCAACATGAAACATTTAGTTTTATTTGCTGTTCTGGGAATTCACCTGACACAGTGGATCCCCACCGCAGATGGTACTCCGTATATGGTGTGTGTTTTCCCCTTTATGAGTAGCAATCTATCTTCTACTTTCCTACCTATGTTGGGTAGGCTAGGCTAGCTCTGCTTCCTGCCTGTGTTGGGTAGGCTAGGCTAGCTCTGCTTCCTGCCTGTGTTGGGTAGGCTAGGCTAGCTCTGCTTCCTGCCTGTGTTGGGTAGGCTAGGCTAGCTCTGCTTCCTGCCTGTGTTGGGTAGGCTAGGCTAGCTCTGCTTCCTGCCTATGTTGGGTAGGCTAGGCTAGCTCTGCACAAGACTTTCCTCATCTATGGCACAATTTGTATATCAATGTACTCGTGTTGTTGTCATAGCGCTTACACCACTGACCATGCAATGTCCATCGAGCAGAGCTACATACATATGTAATTAGGTGCCTAAAGGCTTTAAATTATGTCATCGGTCATCTTATTGATCAATACTTTTAGCCTGCTAATATGGATCAACAACTGCCATAATAACACAGTCAATATCTAAAAACTAGCCAGGCATTTTCACATCATCCAACCGGAGGCTGTGCTCGGCAACAGCTCAGTCAAAGCTATATGCACCTGTAGGATGGTTAGATTGTCTCATATTGTAGGGCACACAGCAAGGGTGCTGTCTCTACCATTTGCAGCACACCTCCACTTAGCTGTAGAGAACCTGCGCTATACCTGAACACATAACTGAAGTACCTGTGCTGGTTGAGCCTGCAGACTTCCAGTTATGCTCGTGGCTGTAGTCGTTTAGAAATGCAATGATGAAACATAGCACACGTTTGAATGTGAAGATGAAATAAACAAATAAACAGGCACAGAAAATAAAAAGCAATTTTAGTACCAGTGCTTCGTGCATGCCTGGCTGGTAAAATATTTTATGGCTTTTCTCTCTTGCTCTCTCTGCAGGCTGGAGTAAAGGGAGAAATTGGCTATTGTGTAGGAGTCCATGAGGTAAGGGACTAAAATAGTGGGAAGCTCCACCCACCACATGTGATGCAGTGGGAAGCTCCACCCACCACATGTGATGCAGTGGGAAGCTCCACCCACCACATGTGATGCAGTGGGAAGCTCCACCCACCACATGTGATGCAGTGGGAAGCTCCACCCACCACATGTGATGCATGTAGTGGGAAGCTCCACCCACCACATGTGATGCATGTAGTGGGAAGCTCCACCCACCATGTGTGATGCAGTGAGAAGCTCCACCCACACTGCATATTATACAGTGGGAAGCTCCACCCACCACATGTGATGCAGTGATAACCTTACACCATCACACTCCTATAATTATGTGGGTTGACTAATATCTTTGAATGTAGCCAGGCCTCCTCCTTTGCAGCCATAGGATGTTTTTCCACGGCTGCATAAAAGCTGGGAGAGGGGGAGGGGGGGGGGTGGTGGGGGTGGTGCGGGGGCCTGTCTGCGAGGCTACTTGGAATGCCCATACACATACATACATATAGTGCCATTCACTTGACAAGTAGGCAGACAGCGAGGAGCCCTTGCTAGCTACGCGGCTACTGCGCAATTTTGCGACATCTATAACACTGAGTAAGATACACAGGAAGCAACTAATTTGCGTTATTGGTGAGTGATGCACAAATCATGCATCCCTTGACCCGAGTGAAATTGTTCTTGGCATTCGTGCGAGATAGTTGGCAATAAAAAGCCTCCGAAATAGCTAATACAAACAACTTCAGCAAACTGCTATATAGTTATAAGCCTACACGCAGTAAATCAATTTACTTTGTCATGTGACTTTAATGAGTGAACCTTGGCCACCCTCCTCTGATTGTTCCCCGTGTTCTCCCAGGACGTGGGGCATAAGACTCGGACTGAAGTGTTCACCATGACAGTCAGGGAGGAGGTGGAGAGTTGGCAAGACAACCAGGAGAAGGGATGTGAGTGGTAGCATGTGTGTGTGTGTGCATGTGTGTGTGTGTGTGTGTGTGTGTGTGTGTGTGTGTGTGCATGTGCAGGAAAGAGTACATTATTCATAGTGGACAAGAAATTGAATAGCCTGTTTTATTTAGCTGACATACTGATTTATGCAATGTGCGTGCAACAGTTGTGACGTCACATCCAGGGTACATTCCTGCCCCTCACGTTTTTCTCTACGGCTGCAAGACAAAAGCTGGGGCAACACTCAGTAGCAATTGAGAAAATATACAGATAATTTCAGTTCCTTTGAACACCAGCAAATTTGATTATCCAAGGTGATCCATTAAAAGTTGAAAGGAGATAATTGAGTTAAGTTGCTGCAGCAATCTTATGACTACTAGAAAGAAATTCACTGTACATGTACATGTATATACCCAGTCCATTTAATTGGCTGTAGTAACTGTGTAAACTGTTTGCCTTTGTTCCAGCCAGCTTAGGCTAATTAAGCACTTGAGAGCCACTGCCTGTTTGCTCTCTCCTGTGGACAGACAACTTACTCATGTGAAGTGACATACCAGGAACTGGGAAGGGTAGTGGGGGAAATTTCCAGTTAGAAATTATCTAGAAATTTTACCCTATAGTCACTGTAGAATTCCTGAAGAGCCCAATGTTACAGTAGTTCCAGTGTATCAAGAAGAAAAATAGCATCCTATGCTACGTACCTTTCAGTACAAGTACGTACTATGACATCCAGTATTTAGAAGTCCTTTTGTTTATTTTACCCTGCTGCGTGCATGTGCGGAACAGGGGTAAGGCAACTGCTTCTGTCTGTCTATATGTCTGTCTGTCTGCACAAGTCCAGTACTACATTGTAACTTCACACAGTGGACGCTGCCTGTCTGGAGTGCAGAGGTAACCCACAGATGTACTGGTATCTACAAGCTGACCATATCAAGTAGCACTGAGCTCTTTTCTATTGTATGAGAGAACTTCAGTAGCTATTCCATAAGCTGGCGTGAGGGTCTACCTTCACAAAACTAGACTATCAACTGTAGTTTATAATAGTGACTCAGTCAGCCCTGTAGATGTCCATGGTCTAGCTCTGTTCTGGATGAGCAGTGTCCGTGTGATATTCTGTTATTAAGTTATTACTGAATGTTGTGTGTGGACAGACAGACAGTCATACGGAAGCGATTGCTTTGCCCTGTTCTGCACATTGAGAGATTTTCAGTAGCTATTCCAGACGTTCAGTGGGGGGTTGACTATATATAGACTAAATTAACCATATCTTACTAGCCTTATAGACAGGCTTTCTCCCACCAGCACAAATCGATCTGCAGTATCCAATAGGAAAGAACAATATGAAGACTGTACATACTTGCAGATAATTTGCTACACGTGTGAGTGGCTATGGCAGAGCTGTCAGCTACCAATTTGCAGCTGTTCATTGCTTCTACATGTACTAACTATGTAGGCCTACTATAATTACCGTCATGTCGTTTTGAGAGTTTAGTAGTACGTCTGGCTTAGTAACTTCCAAATATGGAAAACATGATAATAAACATGATAGTGTATTCCGTGAATGCAAACTAGTTTGTTTTTTGTGCCTACTGTGACAGCTACTGGCATCAGAATATTGCTGCCACAGCACCTGTACCAGTTACTCAGAGTTTTGTCTAGTCATTTTACAGCCTGATATGAAGGTCAATAGGTTATCTGTGGCATTGTGGTTGGGACACAACAGGTTCACATTAGAAACAGGAGGTTCTTTGGGCATTAAGATAATCTGGAAATTTACGTAAGCGTATAGTTTAACAATGTGCCAGGGTGGGTGTATACATGATCATTAGTGACAAGTGACTGTGATTTCTACCAGGGTAGGCTCGAGTTGTTGAGATGATTTCTTGAACTTCTGTTAGGTATGTAGCAAGGAATTTAGGAACGAGCCTGAAGCTGTAGCAAGGACCGCCTTCATTTTCAGCAAACACCAGAGGTCACACTAAATACACTAAATTTGGGGTAGCAATCTCTACCAAGGACAAAAACCATGGCTACTGGGGGGGGGGGGTGTGATTGAAAGAGTAAAGAAACTCTTTAAAAAAATCAGAGCCCTGCTGGGGAGAGGACACAGTACCTTCTATATAATTACTACTAGCTGTTCTTTAGAAGGGAGGGTATCTTAAACTTGACCTTCAAGGAGGATGCTCAACACCATGATATGATAGTCAATAGAAACCAGGCTGCATCCTGTATTTTATGATTCTCTGGGCCGCTCACATTCAGACATGCAAAGCTGCTGCCCATCACCATGGTGACTAGAGATGCATGGTTACAGTTTTATGTAATAACAGTCGCGGTCAAGGTTTATTGCCACGTACTGTTCTTTAGGAGGGATTAGCCTCGTTCCCAGTCTCTCCCTCCAGCTTTAGGAGGGATTAGCCTCGTTCCCAGTCTCTCCCTCCAGCTTTAGGAGGGATTAGCCTCGTTCCCAGTCTCTCCCTCCAGCTTTAGGAGGGATTAGCCTCGTTCCCAGTCTCTCCCTCCAGCTTTAGGAGGGATTAGCCTCGTTCCCAGTCTCTCCCTCCAGCTTTAGCCTCGTTCCCAGTCTCTCCCTCCAGCTTTAGGAGGGATTAGCCTCGTTCCCAGTCTCTCCCTCCAGCTTTAGGAAGGATTAGCCTCGTTCCCAGTCTCTCCCTCCAGCTTTAGGAGGGATTAGCCTCGTTCCCAGTCTCTCCCTCCAGCTTTAGGAGGGATTAGCCTCGTTCCCAGTCTCTCCCTCCAGCTTTTCATTGCTTACAGTATGAAAAGCACACAGCAAGCAATGAAAAGCAGGAGGCAATAAAGAGCTGGAGGAAAGCTGGAAGGAGAGACTGGAAATGAGGCTAAGGGGGAGGGCGTCTTAAATTTTACCATCAAGGAGACCTAGTATGCACATGTACTTCACTCAGATTTAAGCCCCCCCCCCCCCCCGTTTCCAAGACACAAGCCACAACATCCTCACAAGACACTAGAGAAGCTGTGATAGCTTTTATTCCTGGAATGGTCACTAGAGGCCAGGCAGCTTCCTGTGGGTGTATTTGGTCACTGTCTGGGATAATTCCTAAGTTCCTGCCTGCATATGGGCAAAAGAAGTGCTGCGTTCACGCTGAACAATCACATGCCCCTTGGATGTGATAGTGCAATCAGCTCTCCCCTCACCTGTAGTGATCAAGTGTGTAGCACATTTAGGGTGATAAAAATACATGTATCTTGCAAGAACCACATACTGCTCCTCAGCTAAGGAGCTCCAGTAGCTAGGGAGAGCATATGGCAAGAAACTTTTATGGAATAAAGACCGTCTCTTCTATAACCACACTCTTCGTTTTCTACCCTTGACGAATATTTTCTACCCTTGACGTCATACACGTCTTCTCCCTCTGACATCAGAGGTCTTCTACCCATGACGTCATACACGTCTTCTCCCTCTGACATCAGAGGTCTTCTACCCTTGACGTCATACACGTCTTCTCCCTCTGACATCAGAGGTCTTCTACCCTTGACGTCATACACAGCTTCCACCCTCGACATCATGCACACCTTCCACCTGTTACTGCAGGCTAGAAAGTGACGTTGTGATGAGCAGCAGCTTTGCATGACCAAGTGCGATTAGGGTTCTATCTATGTAGGATTTTAAGTTTGGCCATGTGGGGGAGGGGGGGGGGGGGGGGGGCGCCTTCATCAAAGCCCTTCAGTATGGTCTGGGGGCTCTATATACAGCTAAAATATTAGTTCCAAGGTAGTCTTTAAAACTTGCCAGTATTGGAGCTGCCCTAGGGTACATCAAGCAATTACACTGTCACACTGTAAAATAATTTTAACCCTGTGGGTGGTTGCTACAGTTGCGGGACAGGCTGTCCTGAAATGTACCGTACTATAGAAAGACACATCCTACAGATGTTCCACCGCAGCAATGGCTAGGTTCCTGGGGTATATGAGCAGTTCATGCCACATACATGCTATACAGGAAACCTTTACATGGGACTGTCCTGAAGTGATAATATATGTTAATGTTTCCCCACTAGTGCTACAACACGGTACATAACCGGTACATGTACTTACATGCCACATGGTACCAGCTGTCTGCAAATTGCCACATTAGTTGTTTTTTTCAAGCTTGTGCTGCAACTGAAGGAGTTTGTTGTTTTCTTAATCGGATTGTCCTGCAAAAAAAAACAACTTCCGTGCAACTGTGGCAAGCATCGTGGGTTGCGTGCCAGCAAACTTCTGGACAACATTTAAGTCAAACGTTGGTTGTTACCATTGTCAAAGATAGTCTTGTGCCCAGACGTCCACGCCCTCCCCCCCCCCCCTCCCCCGGCGAAAGAACGTCTGGTGTTCTAAACGAACTTTCTTGTCACAGACACCTTTCCCCTTTGGAATTCCAAAGGGTCCAATCAGATTGCAGCTTTTAGTCCTTACGTAAAGTTGCCATGGCATTAGTTCAATGAATCTTCATACTATTGGCCAGTTCTATGAAGTAGAATACAAATTTGAAATATACCGTGGCAACTTTACCAATCACATAAGAGATTTATCTTCAGTATTATACATAGACAAAAAAAGTTTGTTTAGAAAACCAGACATTCTTTTGCCGGGGGGGTGAACGTCTGGGCATGAGACTAAGTAAAGAAGGTATAGGAAGAGGGACCTATTGTACAATTCAGAAATTAGATGTCAAAGTTCAGTAATCTTCAGTATATTATTACCGTTTTTGTCTACAAGCCTTGTTACAGGTTTGCCAGCTTACGGGCGATCGCACAACATGGCTTGTAGACCAAAGTGGTAGTATACGGAAGATTACTGAACTTAGACCTTTGGTCACTTAATGAATGCTATAAGTCCATTTTCCCATGCTACGTATGTATAACAGCTTTCACCAGATGCACGTGGGTACAGGAGTGAAATATGGCAGCATGCTAAATAGGAGTGACGCCTCCCTAGTACGCTGACATATTGCTTAATAAACCATTGTTGTGTTGTACAGGTTGTAGTCCTGTCTGTGCTGTTACAGGATGTTGGGTAATTACCTTACAAAGCCTGGGCTGTTGCTGATATCTCGTGGCACTGCCTGCTGGGACATCGCGCCTCAGGTGGTCTTGTACAAGAAAACTTTGTGTAACATTAGTGTCATGGAAATACAGCCAGTGTACTTTTTAACCCTAGTAGGTACACATGTATGTATACGTATGTTATATTGCCCCTGAGGCAATAGTGGTAGGCACCAAAGAGTTTTTGCTATTCACATCACCCACAGCCTCTTTCCTGGGCTCGCCCCCTGAGAAATCGGAAGATGGGGAGAGCCCAGAAACGAGGCTATGGGAAGCAACAAACCTTGGGTGGAGGTCTGGGAACGAGACCAACACATCTACGTACCATATAAAGACCTGCAGTGGCTGGGTGTGGCACTGGGACTGGTAGCCTTCAGCTCATTCCGAGGCTACTCACCTGGGAATGAGACCTCTAGCCTACGAGACCAGAGCTGTTGGTGCTGCCTAGCCCTGCGCTGAGGAGTGGAGCCTGGGAACAAGCTTAAGGCTTAAACTTTGTGCCCCCCCCCCCCCCCCGGGGGTTTTCAACCCTTCAAAATTGAATACTGCTCACTATACGTATGCCCCCCCCCCCCCCACACCAAAATGTCTTCCGATGTGCTTTTGCCTCCCCCTCCCTTGGGGATTTTCCTAAATGAACCCCTGACTGCATACGGTAAACACATGCGTAAATATATTTCTACATAGTAAAAGCCCTCTATTACAAACACCCTCGAGACCAGCTCCAGTGCTCTAATTACTGATGGTCTCCTTATTTCAGGGGCCAAATAATGTGGAGTCCTTATTTCAGGGGTCATGATTGGAGGGGTTCCATAGTATCATATCGTTTTGTGTCTGATGGCTACCATCAGGTATCAGCACTCTAGATCTGTGTCACAGAGCACTTCCCTTTTCTGCTGCAGTAGTCTTGTCCCCCAAACTGGCTGTGGATTGAGTCCTGGGAATGAGGCTACTGCCTGACTAGTCTCATCCCCGATCTCAATGCTTGGGCCCAAAATTACAAATTTAGAAGCTGGTGCTGCATCTGGAAATTAATTGGCTAATGCACTCAGTAGTGAACTTTTACTTTCAGGGAGCTAGCAGACACTTGCTATTTCCTTTGTAGCCAAGATTTATTGCAGCTAGCTAGCTTGGCTTCTTAATGCACCAAAAGGTTCGCTTTTTGTCATAATATTAGTGATTTTTTTTTACATATAGCACTGTGAATAGTGAATAGTTTTCTCCAGTGCAGTGGCCGGCGTGCCATCTGGCCTGCACAATCATTATCTCCACTCCATCGCCAGTATTCTGTCTCTCAGAGTTTGTGTTTCTAGGGAGCTAAGAAAACTAGCGGTACTATTGCATGTGTGGATTTACCTAGGCCCTGCATCTCAAAGCTGCCTGTTATTAGGCAGCACTGCATCGCCTTGGTGTTAGTGTTATCACATCATCTGTGTCTGCATGCAGTGTGCAGTATTCTTAGCTTCGTTCCCAGGCTCCACTGCCTAGCGTGTTTTTTTTTCACTTTGGAAAACACCTGCCCGTGTTTTTTTTCCAAATTAATTGCAAAAAAAAACACTGGGCAGTGAAGCCTGGGAACGAGTATTCTCTGCTCAGAGTTGGCAGGAGTTCATTAGAGTTTCAGTTTGCAACTTATGGTAGAGTTTAAAGGTCTCTGTGTTGGGAATACAGCAGGCTGTCTATTTCAGTTTCGCCATAATATTCTCACGTGGTGGTGGTCCTAGTGGTGGCTCGGTAGTCTGAGGGGCTGGGTAGTAAACGTGATTTTCACATGACTATGTTAGCAACTACTAATTGATAGTTATATACTGGCCCCACCCTTAGATAGTTAAACAATGATCATTCTGTGTGGCTACTATTATATAGCTTAGGGCCTTAGGCACTTATTGTCAGGCCCAGCCCCTCTAAGCATAATGATTTTGCTTAATACCAATACCCCTAGGGCAGTATTACACCACACATGTTGATCAGAAGTAACCCCATGCCCCACCCTAACCTCTGCCATCCCATCTGTTCAGGTACAATCCCAGACCATTTTGCCCCAGCTACCGAATATTCAAATATTCGGGTGAAACTGTTTGTGATAATGCCGTATTGGGGGACATATTGTAGCTTGGCTATACTACATCCCCCAGGCCCATAATGTTTATTTATGGTAAGAAAACTTCACCATTCGTGATAGCACCAATTGAAATCAGTTTCACCAAAAAGTCCTCACGTGACCCAAGAGGCTCAGGCTCAGGTGTAAAAGTGATCCTCACATGACTACGTTTGCAACTACTATTACATACCGACTCCGCCCCTAGCCATTAAACGACAATTATCCATGTAGTAGCTAGCTTAGGCACCCTTCTTGTCGATGTAGGCCTTGAACGTCATCGCATTTGAGTATCGAAGTTCAACAGCAGGCTGTGTACAGTGAAACTGTTAAGTTAAGTAATAGCTATTGCTTTTTCTCATTGCTATGCATACTACATGTTCGGACATTTATGTTGAAACTGTAATAGTGATATCATACAAAAAGTAACCAGAATACTGACTGTGTATGAACATGCATGTACATGCTACATATGCATGTGCCAGAGCTGGAAAGGCCTTGGATTGAGGGTGTAGCCTGGAGTGGGTCACAACTATATCAGAATTATCTATGTAGTAATTAGTGGGTAGCCTTGGGGCTTGGCCAGTTTTGATGTGTGATTACAGACACTGTGCGTCCAATTACTGTGGAGGGAATACTAGCTTTTTTTTCATCAGAGATATTATCACCCGACCAGGGTTGACCTTATACTCACTTGCGTAAGATTGTAGATGATTTTGCTAAGTAACTTTCGCATTTTTGTCATACATATGGCAGTCCTTACTACAGCCTCAGCCCAGAACTACTCACTGGCTAACTCTCCCCTGTTTTTCGGGAAAGCCTGGAGACGAGGCTATGATATTCATACTTGCCTCCACGTAGACTGTAGTACTCTTGCAAGTGGAGATTCTCCTACACTACTGGCCAGCAGAAATATATACGTAAATCAGTGTTATAAGCAGGTGTAAAGGAGGCACAGTAAAGTACAAGAGTATTGTTTACTTATACCAATCAGTACCTGGAGGTGATAATCGCCAAGTCAGAGTGATGTAAGAATCTGAGGCCTGGTGTTGATTCTGAGCTGTGTGACATAGCAAAGCTGTCACGTTTCACCAAAATATCCTCATATGACCCGAGAGGCTCAGATGTAAACATGATCCTCACATGACTACATTAGCCAACTCCACCCTTAGCTGGTTAATTGACGATAACCGTGTAGCTACTGTAGCTAGCTTAGGCATGCTTCTTGTCGTCCTAGCTAGGCCTTGAACGTCATGGCTTTTGAGTATCAAATTTCGACAGGAGGCTGCATACAGCGAAACTGATGAATTTGAAGTTAATTAATTAAATAATTATTAATAATTGCATTTCTCATTGCTATGTGTACTTTACGTTGAGATATTTTGGTGAAACTGGTCACATGGGTAGTGTCGCAGGCTCTCTCAGCCCTGCCCATACACAGGAAGCGAAGATGTATGAGGGCGGGACAGAGAGAGGCTGGGAACAAGGTTGGGATATTGCATCTAAAAAATGATGTCTCAGTTTTATTTGTCATAGAACCCTAGTTCCACACTTTGTCTAGCCTTGTATCCAGGCCTCCCCTCACTGTATTTTTTTTCCCGCAGCCGTTGAAAGAAAAACCCGGCATTTTTTTCCAAAGCTGAGAAAAAAAGCAGATAGTAGTCACAAACATACATGTACAAACAATTGCGAGCAAAACACAAAGCTCACACTGAGAGACTTATTTGTGGTGGGGGGGGGGGGGGGGTGGCTGTCTCATAGGCACCCTTCTGTGAGTGTTAGATCTGTCAGGCTGTTTTCATGGTTAGTCTTACGTATGGTGAGGGCTTGTGATCAAATTAGTTCCACTTGCATGCCCTTATCATTGCCATACCCTCCCTTGGCCCTCTGAAGCCACAGGCAACTGGGAAGGGGCTTCCCAAACATGCCACCAGCCACAGTGATGTGTACAAAGGGTGGCATTGTATTGTGTTGGACACTAATGTGATGATGGAGGCCTGTGAAAGTTGCCATGCAGGCACAACTGCAATTTTTAGTACTGTATTCAACCACAGGTGGTGAGAGAGTTTGTTAGCCAAGCAAAGGGTGGATTTTTTTCTCTTGCAAATGATTAGTCAAATAACATCCAATCAACACTTATCACTTTACTGGAGCCTTGCGGGAAGCGAAGTGCATGACTGTACAGTATTCACAAATGAATTATGAGTTATACAGCTACTGTGAGACGCTTTTGCACTTTTGTCTCTGTGTTTTACTTATAATTATATGACTTATAGCAACTCGCTAGGAGCAGTCTACTGCATCAGTACAAGAACAGCAATTAACAAATACTTCATGGCTAACTTGCTTGCTTGTGATTCTCCTAGACAACAGTTCTGTGAAACGAAATTAAACAGCTACTGGATCTCACTCAGTTTCACTTGTTTGCTTGCGATTCAACGAGACAACAGCTCCGATGTCCTGCTGAATCAGCCTTACTCACTGACGATCCACCCTTCTTTGCTTAATGCTTCTATGCCATTGTATGCATTCATGAGACTTTTACTAATCTCTGGCAACACCATCATCGTGCTTAGCCATGTCATGCAGACTCTTGTTTGCATTCTGTGGCTAAAGTGCACACAGACGCATACTCATTGAAGTGCCATGCCCACAGGAATTACATTTACAATAATTGCATTCCTGTAACTTACGCACAAGCATACAAATGCGTGGTTCTCCACGCTATACGATTAGTTGCCTCGCTTCCCACTCGGCAATGAGAATGTACATGTATTTCACTCTGGCTGGGTACCTGCCTCCACTGCTCATTAGTGTAATTGCTTTCCTGTTTTCACATTCAGTAAGGGAAGGTCAACAAAAATAGTATTATATTATATACATCATCAGTAAGTCAGGGCAATGATGTCATAATAGAGGATTGAGATAGTGCAACGCTGGTACGTATGTGGTTAGGGTGTGTGTGTACACTCACTGTGGCCTCACTTTCACTCCCCAGGTGCGTATGCTATAAGTACACATCCCGCTGGTCTTAAGATTGCTTTACGTTCTACTGTCCTGTCTACTATTTCTACTGTCTGTCTGTCTGTCTGTCTGTCTGTGTGTCTGCAGGCACGTAAGCTGCTAGCCTCGTTGCCAGGCTCTTGCGGCAGTGGAGTACACCCTACCCTCCACAAGAGCCTGGGAACGAAGCTAGTAAGCTACCTCACACAAAGTACGTAGCTAGTGTAATTTTGTGTTGTATACATAGATGGTGAAGTGGTGACAATGAAACTTATTTTTGGAAGCTATGGATGGTAGCGGAATGAAAATTGATGAGTCAGCACTGTTCGCTGCGAGCATGAATAATGTAGTACATATCCACGGTACAAGGAAGATATACTTTAGGCTGCATTTCTCTACAGCTTGTTGGCCTGACCTGCAGAGCTCATTATAGTGCAGGACCCTGTCCATGTGTACCAAGAATCTCTTAGTACAGCCAGTTGACAGCAGGCTTGAAGCGGACTATGCAAAACCACAATTAACTAATTAGCTATGGCATGATTTTGCTCCACTTTTTGTACTTTCAGGAAGCCATACTAATTATTGGTCAGGAAGCAATGGGGATCTACCCTCTAGTAGCTATAGCTACAATCAGCCTTTCTCTCAAGCATCGCTTTCCCAAAACCTCCAGGGAGCCCCTGTGAAAAAAAAAAAAAGCTGGGGAGTGGAGCCTGGGAACAAGGCATTCACTGGTTTTATCCGTGGCCACTTCCAGAAGAACTTAGAGCTCAACATTGGCTCCCGACTTGACCCTAAAGTATCATTTGCCTGGCATATGACTGGGGAAACCCAGAGGAGGTCGGTCAAGGTCAACCTTTAGTAATCAAGATCCTTAATGATTGGCTAATCATGTGACAATTAGAGGGCCTTAGCTAGAGATAATTAAATGTTTCTCTAGAGCAGTACTGATTTTGAAGGGTTCGGCTTCTATATTAACTATTCTTCCAAAGAGAAGGCCAGCCATGCCTGAATGAACCACTTATGTGCAATGGTTTTCAGGTATATATGGAAGCATCAGTAGCTACCTTAGACTGCTAAATATTATAGTACCACTTTAGTTTTAGATATAAAAGCCTCTGCAATAGCTAATACAACTCTACTCTGCCATTTGACTTATTGAGATCTCAATGAGTAATGGTCAACCTTAGCTATCCTCTTCCAGTTTGGTGAAAATGTCGAGTGGGCGTGACCCAGACATCATGTCATTCCTTACCCAGCAAAATTCTAACAATGCCACGTTCTCATGGAAACCCTTTAGCAAAAGATACTGTTTTGTACCGTGGCTAAAGACAAGTGGTGGAAAAGCAGAAACTGCTTTCTTAGTGCTAACCCGATACCCTACCAAATTTTACTCAATCTTACCGCTTCCTTTCCCCACGTCTGCACACACAGTCTGTCGCCAGAGAAAGTGGTTCACAGTGGAAAACGCCATCGCAAGTATAGAACACCGAAAACCCGTCAACTGCAAATTTCTGCGAGCAGCGGCTGCAGATGTGTGTCTGTCCCATGAGAGAACTACTGATCCCGCCCACCCTCCACAGGGAGGACCTGGCTGTAGCAACACAGGTAGCCAAGGGAACGACTTACAAAGGCATGCTAGCTGTTAGCTGTCTCAACATTGTGAAACCTGTGTTGTATATATTAGCCGGCAGTACTTGTGGTGTCCAGGTGATTTTCTGTATGTATGTACATATTATTATATGTATGTGCAATTTTATTTTATTTTTATGTTTTGCAGTTTGTATTATAATGAGTTGACCGTCCTCATTTTAGTAATTTTCGAACAATAGGTAATTTGAAGAGGGGGCTTCTCAGTTGGCTCTTGCATAAGAAACAAAGGCTCTCTAAATACCAACTTTAATTCGGAAAGAAACTTTGCCAATGTTTCGACTAGAGGCATGCTCTAGTCTTCTTCAGGGCAGGCAAATAGGCAATTTACCCACATCATAATCTGTGCATGACTGGGGCACAGGGTACAGCCTTTACCTGCAGCTGCGGTCGAGGAGATGATGTCAATGCACACTAGTTAAAAGTTCCGTCTCTAAGGTTCCGCTCCCCAGTTTTTATTGCACAGTGTATATGTAGAAAAGGAGCTACACTGTGTGGCCATGGGGAATGGAGCCTGGACTCGAGGCTAATTAAATCTGTCATTAAATTTGAGGGCTATTGATATTTCTGAGTGTTCGCTTACGCTATCCATAATGTTGCAGTAGCTCAGATCAGTATGTCTCAGGCAAGCATTTGGCATGGGATCCAGTTAAAGTGTGTAATAGCCAGCTACAGTCAATTCACTGATGGATATTCATTATCGTAGTCATACGCCCACGCATTTTGTACTTCCACCCGCGCTTTACCCGCGCACGCTCATTATCAAATTATGCGCGTAGCCGCGAAATCCGCATGTGCATGTGCTCAACCTGGCAACTTCCCATGTAAAGGCGGTTAAAGGCATTCCCAGTCTACATTACATACATAATTTAGTAGAGTTTGGCAAAAAAAAATACAGTTTATTTTAGTTCTGATCGATGTTTGGCACCGTATCGACCAGCCGATCTGCCGCAGTTAACAAGTTAGCTGCTAGCGAATTTTGTTGCCAGGGCGTGCCCACGGCTCAGCTGATTGCAAGCACTTCAGCGGCTTCACCATTAGGAGGTTCCATGGAAGAGTTAGCGCTACAGTCTCCGACCACCAGTAGCGAATCTCGGGCCTCGTCTAACGCTGGCTCTGCGTGTCCTAGTCCCACAGCAGGTACCGATCCAGCTCCGAGAGTGAAAACTGCCTGTGGCAGCCGAGAGACTACGATGGAAGGAATGGATTCTACAGAAGCCGCGAAACCTCGTGGCAAGCAAGCCGCCGCAAAGACCACCAAGAAGCAGTCGCGGATCAAGCGCCCCATGAACGCCTTCATGGTGTGGTCCTCGATCGAGCGAAAAAAGTTGGCAGAGCGCGAGCCGAGACTGCACAACACGGAGCTGAGCAAACGACTGGGTCAGATGTGGAAGAACATGAACGAGGAAGAGAAGCAACCCTTTCGCAAAGAGGCCGAGAAACTCAAGGCGAAGCTGATGGAAGAACATCCGGATTACAAGTACCGACCCCGGAGACGCAAGTTCGACCTGGCCAGTAAGGCTCTATTGGGAGGGATGAAACCTCTTCCACATTTTCGTGTTGGGGGCGGGAAAGAGCACATGCAGTCTTCTCACAGTGCTGGCCACGCCGCCTACACCCATGCCATGTCTCTCTTGAAGCCTACCGGTTCAGATGCTGGCAGTAGCTTAGGGCAAGACCATGGACATCTGGTGCAGAGTGAACGAAACTATTGCTATCCCTACAGATATATGAATAACACTGCTCTACATAGTAGCTACAGTCTGCAAGTGCCTCCCTACGGATATTCCTATGGTTCCACTCTCTACCCCCATAGCTACGGACTACATTCATTTCCATCTCCGAGTAGCGCTATTGGACTGAGTAATGCAGGCTACAGGAGCGACGAAACAGGACTCGCAGGTTATCAGAGTGGTCAGGTCGGCTACCAACCCGGATATGCCAATGCAGCTTCCGTTGCGTTGCAGCATGTAGACCCCTCTCAGGAGACAGAACTCAGTTCGTACAACCTCTCTATTAATGCTCCCAGTTCACAGCAAACCCATCAGCCGTATTCTCCAGATAAATCATCCCTGGGACAGACCCCCGTTAGACAACTCAGCTTCGATTCCAATCCAGGTAGTGACCCCTACCCAGTTCCATGCCTGGACACCCCGCCCGTTTCCCCCTACCCACCCTCCACCCCCCTCAACACCTTCAGTAGTTCAATCCCCCTCACCAGAACAGAGTCCTACAGCTCCGACCACTCCAGTACAACAAACAGACCACTCACATCTCCTCAGATGGAGAACCTGTCGCCCCCAGGCATCAAGCACGAGGACATCAGTCCCACGTCCAGTCTCCCTCACGATCTAGAGAACACTCATTCCAATTCCAGTAACCCGTCGGAGCATGCTGCACTAGCGCCTTACAGCGGCTACAGCTCTGAGGGAATGGCCGATTCAAACTTCCAGTACGATCACTTTATTAGCGGAATATCAGACCACCAATTGCCATTCAGTTCCAAGACCTATGCTGGTACCCTCACCCGGCAATATTCCCCCGCTTCCGTTTCATACGTCCACACAACCTCTAGCGTCCTCACGGCAGTGAGCAGCCCCGGAGTGTGCTACAGCACCTTCCCGTCCCTCCACGCCCCGTCAGTCGTCTCCTACGTCCAGGAAGGCGATGGAACTGGTTACGCAGAGACGCCAGGGGAGTATGCCAGCGGAAGCCCTACAACTCTTTTGAGCACACAAAAAGAAGTAGCCCGCATGAACTCCTATAGTCCCGTCAATGTAGGGTACGGAGCATCTACTTACGGCCTCCCGACTCCTGATACCACCCCAAATAAGGTATCACCTCAAGAGAGCGAAGACTACTTCTATTAGTGGAGCTGGATCACTTAAAAAAACTACGTATCGTGAGTGAGTGTCCCATGTATGTATGTGAACATCTGCGTATGTGAGTATATGTGTCTGCACTTATCAAAACTTTCTATGCCTAGCATTTTATATTATTGACTTGTTTCAATCTCCAAGAGTGTGATGAGTATTCACTTTCAAGTTTCAATGTTTATGTTAGTAAAAGCTCTTTTTTTTTTCTGATGCCCTATTCAGTATTCTAGTATCAGTCCAGAGAGATGACTATATACCATCATTAGTTATGTGTGTTGGTATTTTTTTTGCTTGGAGTGTTATAATCACAACCAATTTATGATTACTATCCCTGACCTCTTCATGCTATTTTTTTATACTGTGTAATTTTTTAATTGTATGTACATGTAATATCAGCTTCTATTGCTCCCTTGCTGTTGAAAAAGCACAGGTATTTGAACAAACCCTTTTCACTTGATGAATGTAATTTGTATCACTGTTAAAATATCCTCAGTCTAAAGTTCAACTCTGCAGCTTTTTACACCGCGTAAAATTCTGAAACTGTGTAAAAAGCTTTTCAGCAATTATTGAGTGCAAATTTAATGTGGGGGGGGATCCAGATATTTCTCTGGAACTTTAATTCTACTCGCATCTAGGTAGAGCAAAAAGTAGCTCACAAGGCATGCATCGGCAGAAAGTCGACATCCTTGAGAATTAATATAAAGGCATATTTTTTGTGTTTTCAAACAACTCCCCAATACCCTACTACAAATTAGATCCTCTACCACTAGTCTCACATGCAGACCATGAATGCATTGTGTAGACACTTTCAAAGTGTCTTTCCTGTAAGGACCCATGGGCCTAAACACTTCCAGTACAGTAACTGTCGGGAATAAACAATTTCTTAGTATGGCTATATTTTTATATCTGCAGCTTTTCATATTGCAGAGTTGAAAAATACATGGGAAAGAGGTTGCCCTTGGCTGCAGAATGGGGACTGGGAATGAGGCTAAATATAATAGAGACCAGGAATGAAATTACGTACCATTTTCAGTTTTGTTTCCCAGTGCGATTTGTGCAATAGTGAGGGTTGCTCCTCTATAGCAATCAGTCGAATTTATGCATGCGCTAAGAGGCAGTCATGGTGTAGTGGTTACTGTAGTCAGGAGCTTAGTGGGGGGTCAATTGCAAGAGGACATCATTTTGGTTCAGCAAGGCAATCTATAGAACATATCATAAAATGTAAAGTCTGGTCCCACTGAAGAGCTATGTATACAGATAGCCTCGAGCTCATTCTAGTAACTGCACATAATAAGGAGAAATACGTGTACCTGCATAAGACTGTTACTCCTTCATACATGTTTCAGAAACATTTGTAGAAGCAATGCAGTGCCTAGCTTTGCCCTAATCTTACCCCAATTCCATCCCGTTCGTTCGGTTTGAAAAATTAAGGCTCCACTCTCCCATTTGTACAGTATCAAAAGCGTTGGGGAGTGGAGCCTGTGAATGAGGCCATGTTGCCAACTGTCAGGGGTGGACTGGTGTGCTAATTAGTCAATTTTTTTTGGCTCAATTATGACAAATACACCACAGTAATTAATTAAAATGTATATCCCAGAAATTTGGATATTCGCTGGGTTTGTAGATGTATTCCTCAAAAGTAATCGCGATAACGGTGAACTGTTGGACATCCAGTGATGTTGGATGGCCTGTTCTATCAATCTGATGAACTAGTAGTGTGTGTGTAATGTACGCACATTAAATTTTACTTCGTGGGTAGCCATCCAATATCACTGGACATTGCAAATGGACTCGTCTTATTTGCTTGTATGGACTCGTCCTTCGAACTCTCCCAAATTAATACCGCACAGACTCACCAATACCCAGTGATATTGGAAGGCTGTCATTGCACTTCATGTACTAATTACTTCATCCAAACTCTGGCCAAATTGAGCAAATTTGACTGATTACTATACACTAATGAAATCAGCAAGAGGCTATCTAAGACAATAGCTTTGCGTGTGCCACCATACAGCTGCTAACGAGACGCCTGTATAATACATGTGCTGAATCAGCAGTAGCCTCGTTCTATATAGCAAGTGATTAGCGAAGGGGGACGTATGCGTAGCCCGTAATGACTCCGCCGTGTTGCAGACACGTTTCCAGAAGTGTGTCAGAAAATTCCACCTCCTGGTCTATAGCCACACACCAATGCCATTAGTGAGTGCTAATCTATCTGATTCAATTTGGCCAGTTCTTGGAAGTAATCTTAGGTACATGGAGGAGAAATGGCATACCAGCCATTCAGTTGCAAGTACTAGGCTCTACCAGAATCAAGTACTGGAAACTGCAAGAATTGCACAAAAAATGGAGCAAAAAAATATGCATACCCTATTCCTAATTTTTTAAATTTTTAGCAGCTCGTGACATTTTAAGAGTATTCTGAAGTTTAGGGGGGTAAATTCAATATGTATGGGTTAGATCACTGTGGTTCTGAGCTCTATGCTCAAAATTCCTCCCACTTTTCTATTCCCAAGCTTTGTTCCTTTCAACCAGTACCCATTATCCTCATACAGTTACGCGTTGGTTGCTGACACCATACACAAACTCAACATTGATCCAAACATTTTGTTGGTGGCAATAGACATTTTGAGGTCACTTTCTAAATTGCTGTTCACTAGTAAAAAAAAAGAGCTGAAAATAACTGCACCTGCAGAGCTAGGATACTAGCTTAATACACTGGGTACAAGGCTACAGACGATACTTGCATGCCACAATAATTACTGATGTAGCGGTGAAATACTATGCCCAAAAACTATGCCTGTTATATATGCTAGCATACGTATTTCCCTTATGCTAAGATATACCTACTATAAATGGGCTAGGCCTACTCAAGTCCTCCATCCCCAGCTTACTGTGATTTGGTGTGGAAAGTAACTGAGGCGAGGCTCAGTGACCTCCAGTCTCAGAGGTCAACTCACCTCCTCACATGCATGGTTCAGGCACCGTGCATGTATAGCAAGGAATGAAGAAAATGGGCTTGTACGCATAACTGGTATCCCATTGGTCATACCGTTGCCTGGCAACAATCAGCTGGCGAACAGCTGATCAAAGAGTCTAATGGATAAATGCAGTGCCTGGGGCCGTAAATAATATTACTGATTTTACTTAGCTAAGTGTGTTCAGTGCAGCAGCGACTAATGAATGTACTAGTGGTACGCATGCACATGGTGTTTACGCTTTTATAGCGCTAAAGTTATTATACATAGATAGGTGGAACAGTGCAGCACACCCCTCAGAGGACAGATGAATTCAGCAAGCTATTGGGATTGAGAGCTGGTTGTGTCTGGGGCCTGGGCTAACTGGATTCATTTGAATCTTTCCCTGATAAGAAGTCAGCTTTTGAGTTACCTTTATTAGCTATCTGGGCACACATCACACTCCAAATATGCCTTTCTTCTCTGAGTACATATTTCGGTTAGCATGCTATACATACCTTACTCTACTATTAGCCGGCTACTACATAGAGTGTGTTGGCATTGAGGTCCTTATAGATAAGCCAAACAAGCAGACTAATTATGTACTTAAAATAGCTGTTTAGCCGGTTGTCCTCCACAGGAATGTGCATTGCCATGTGTAGGCTACACTGAGTGCTCTCATCTGCTTGAGTCACATGTTGGTGATGGAGTTAGTGATATTTTTATTTAATGTTATTCGTCTTCATTTTACAACATCACATGGATAGCATGCCTACAATAAGCTATCTTCTGCTATCTGACATGTGACCGTTTTGGTCCAAGAAATGTTGGACTGATAAATGCGGTTCAAGTACATAACTCCATCGCGTATTTAGACTGTGTTTAAAGCGCTGAGCTACTGTTAAGAGTAGGGCACATTGTGCTGCACAGAAACCCCACATATTGAGGCTTCTACGCAGCATATATGAGTCCCGATACAGCACTTGGAATGCAGTAATGAAATAAGGTTCGTTTTCTACCCAGGACTGCCACATGTATATAGTGTCGAAAGTGTGAGCAATAATATATAGCAATCAATATAATTGTGCTTCCTGATTTACCTTTGACCTGGAGCTTGTAATACGAACCATACCTAGCCTTTACCTACTTACACACATGGTATGTCACTGCATGGTTCTCTGGTTGCAAGTGGGTATGAATGCAGTGCCTAAGAAAAAAAGATAATTCAGATTCACGTTTAAAAGCATGCCACACAGCTATATGTACATATAGCCTCATACTCGGCCTTCCTCCATCAGACATTACCTCACACAACTGTGGAGAAAAAAGAAAAAATCCGAGTGTTATGCTGCCCACAATTTTGTCCGCAGCTGTGAGATAAATAAGGCCTGGGTACAAAGATATACGTGCATGGTTTTACTTTTGCAGCGCTGACTTCCCTTAATTATGTTTAATTTTTCCATGTCAGAAAGCAGGCACATTCATAAAGCAACATGCTGAAAACATGAGGCTACATCAGTTGATACCATAACTGCATAACTGCAGAAATCTCTTAACACTTGAAGGACTATTGTCACAGATATGTAATATACAACTGACCAGACTTTATTTAACTGGTGTATCCCCTAAGGGGTACATTTTTGTCATACAGAGGGGGGGGGGGGGCGCACTGGGCTTTCCCCCTCCCCCCCCCCCTTTTTTTATACTCAGTACATGGGGTGGTCAGTTTACAGGGTTTCATACAGAGGGGGGGGGGGCCACACTGGGATTTCCCCACCCCAGCAAGAGTTCCACCCCCCCCCCCCCCCCCAGAATTTATAAGCTGACATTTTTTTGGGATACTCACTAGTTATTTAGTAGCTTATTTCAAGCCTTTTTGGAGCCCAAGAAGCAACCTCAGAGCATGCATGTAAATTTCAAAAATTTTCTGGGGGAGCATACCCCCACACACCCTTAGGGGGCGTGGCTCTACATGCATCAATTTTCGAAAATTTCTGTATGAAACCCTGGTTTAAATAAACCTTGGTCAGTTCTAATGCTGCACCAAAGCTTTGGGTATTCTTAGCCATGCCAACTACGTATTTAATTTTGAAAATATTTTGTGCTTGTGTTCTTCATGTTGTTGCTCAATGTTTACAATGCCTGCACAAGTAATTTGAGAATGTGTAAACAACAGAATTTCAAAAACAATTTTTCAAAAATTTAAAATGTGCTTCAATTACTGTGCCTGAATTCGAAACATTGTGTATAGTATTACACTGAGTGTACATTGGCCCTCTGGCATCAAAACTGCATCAGCTGATCCCTTGCAGTTTACATAACATGGCAACACATCCAAAAGCAGACAGGCCATAAATTCCCCTGAAAATTCATTACCCTCTCCAGAGCTGGGCTGGGCCGGGCTGTGGAATAGATGCACCAAATTCATGCAGCAGCCAGTGAAATGTGGCGGGCTGGGTCCCAACCTATCACAACTCTACCACATGCCGGAGATTCTTAGTGAGATCTGTCCTAGATGTTCCAAAGGGGGGAATTGAGAGGTTGTATTGGATTACTGAGGTTGTATTCATTAGGGCTTGGGATGGACCTGAAAAACATATTTTTTTCTTCAGGTTGAGCTGTTGTTTCAAGCACAAAATGTCCCTATGGCCTATATGTCTGTATAGGCTGTCGATGTATTCTTGTAAAGTCAAGTTTTGCTAAATTTGTAATAACTCAAACTTGATCACTTGCTTGGCAATAGTCTGGAAATAGTGCTAGGGTTTCTGTTAGGGGGAGGGGTGGGTATTCACCGCCTTTTGAAAACTTCTTGCCCCCCCCCCCCTTGGAGATTTCCAATTTGTTTTAAAATCAGCAGTACATTTTATTTTATGATGGAAAATGTTCTTTGTGATTTATCATGCTAGCTAACTGAAAAACATTCGGAGAGTTGAAAATATAGTTATCATTTTTCTCTCCCAGATTGTGTTAGAATCAATCTCAGAGGACATACAATTTTTCTAGGGGGAGGGGACATGCTCCCAGACCCCCTAAACGCCAAACTATTGCATGCTACACGGCACCACCCCCCTCCCTCCACCCCCAACTCTTTCTAAATCATGTTTCGCCCCTTGTTAAATTTTCAGTATTAATTTTGTGCAATCATTGCACAGCAACTGCAGATGGCTAGATTAGGGCATCTTCCCCAAAATTAACAAGTAAGGGCCGCTGCATATTCCACAAGCAAATAGTTGCACACACTTTGCTGTAGGTATATCAATTTCATACCCACGTCTGAATTTTGGACTGGCTATCAACCGATCAATGCCATACCAATATTCATGGCAGGCACTTCTCACTTGATCATTGAGGCAGTGCAATGGATATGATCAAGATGGAAAGTGGTATCACTTACCATAACTCTAGTGAATACATTAACATGCAAGATCTTTCAGCACATTTGAAATTATTACTACAACCACTCCTACTATCCCTTACAATACAATAAACCCCATGCAGTTATTACTGCTGGATGCCTGACCTTGAGAATCAGGAATAGTGGGTTAAAACGTTTTTTTTGATGGCATGCCAACTCTCCCCACCCATCCAGCATCTATAGCAGTTTAGTCAACCTCCTTTTATCGTCAAAAGACATGCATGCATTGTTTTGAAGCTGAATGATATGCACTCATATGTGTGTGCATGAGCTCTTGCTATTTCTGCATTTCCACCACTTTTTATCCCCAGCTGCAAGATACAGTATGCATGGGTACAATGCCATGGCCAGCCACCCCTGGTAGGCTAGTTACTATGGAAACGTGCAGTGTAACCTCTACAAGAGGTCACATGCTCCTTGTCAGCCAGTAGATCTGCTGAAGTGAGTAACGTGACGTTTGCAGTGAGTCTGCAATTTACATAACGCCTGATCTGATGGAGTCTTGTACTCTCCTTGGATGAAGTCACTGCGTTCAGTTTCATCTAGACACCATGAATACATGACAACAATACATGCAATTAATATGCGATTACCGTCATGTGAGGATCACTTCAACTACCTACATAGCTCTAAGCTCTTGCAATAAATTCTATTTCTGATAGTTTAGGCATTCCCACCACTTTTTAATAATATCTCCAGCTGCAAGATACAATATTGTGGCCTAACTGGGTACGACCCCTGGTAAGCTAGTTACTATGGAAACGATCAGTGTTAACCTCTACGAGAGGTCACGGTCCCACCACAGGATAACAATCTCTCTTTCAAGTATGTGCAATGTGGCATACATGGCTGAAGTTTGTGTAACTAGCTACGTAATGTAATTATGGCTGTACTAAAAGGTGACCAGTCTGAGCACAAGGTAGTAGTATGTAACAAACTGTGTGTGAAGGATCAATATAATGGAGAGCATGCTAATTATGCAAACCGCATACAGCTGTTTCAGCCAATTTGCGGTGTAGCACCTGAAGAGTTTATCACCAATTCCTAGCTGACCAGCAGCTACAGCCGTTGTTTTTACTTACACCCCAGTAGAGACCAGGTGCTCAAAATGCTTATGGGTTTTGTGCTATTGTCCTAACCATGGCATAATCCACCTACTGTAACAATAGGCTTCATTAAGTCTCTAAAAAAGCAGTGGCTTCCTAATTTAATCAACCCAAAAGAGTAGAGCAAGGTCCCAGCAGCCATGCAGTGCACGAGGGATCTCTCTAGAGATTAGCTGCGAGCGATTGATGCTAGCTAGGGTAGATACAAGCGCAGAGTTAACATTTTCACTCTACAGTCTTTTGTTGTTGTCTTCGAAGACTAGCTGGGAACTGACCAATGATAGGGCTGATGATCAGTGGCCAACAGTGGCCAACTGATACTTTAGAGCTTTGACCATGAGGAGGAGGAAACTTATAATGTCTGGTAGCTTAGAGGTCGTAGGCAAAGGGCACTCAAGCTCACCCACCGCAAGGTCTATTTTTAGTCTGTTTGACTTGATTTGTTGCTGTGTGCACTGAATCAAAACTCTGTATGTGAATAGAGTAACCCAGCCATACAATTGAAGAAACTTTCGGTTGTAGAGGTCGGTGAACTTTTAAATGGGTCCACTAATTAAGTTCATAAACATAGCATTCATGAACACACACATTATAGTAATAGTAGAAAATTTGACGTATGCCTGTCCTATGCTATACCAACTGATACACACACATATATATGCCACTGCATCCTATTTTAGCAGACCTCACTGGAAATATTGCACAAATTCAGTTACTGTAGCTAGTTGTCTGATAATGAATACACTCACTACACTATATCACTGACTACTTTCATGGAATTCAAAATTTGAACGTGCCTTATCTGCAATCTCTACTCTAATTCGTAATATTGTGTATACATGTACATACATAGCTCTCTAGCATCAAAACTGCATCAGCTGATTGCTAGCAGTTTACATAATTAAATGACATCCAAAAGTGCACAATGATATTCATTACCCAGTGGAACACATGCACTGGAATGAAAATTAATGAGACTGGCTGGATTCCAATCTATCCCAATACCACCACATGCCAGAGATTCTTGGTTAGCTAAATGTTCCAAGGGGGGGGGGGGATCAGAAGGGTATATTGGATTATCGAGGATGTATTCATCAGGGCATGGGAAGGAACTGAAAAATGTGATTTCTTCCTCAGGGTGGGCCGTTAGTACTAGCATAGATAGTACTACTCTACTAACTATCCCATGAGTCCTTCACTTCTAATTTCTAGGTACAGTTTATGTATAATTATGACCTCAATTTCTGCACTGCTAAGGCACTACTATCTATATATTTCTCAAGCATACACTAGAAGTTCAAGTTTCTAGCTAGTTCCCATGATAGCTAGTTCGAAATTCAAAATGATGCACTATATATAGTCGCTGATAGCACAGTGTATAGTACCCATATTATTATGTAGGAGTTCTTGCTCATGGCAGCTAGCACCTAACTAGCTGTTACTTTCATGGCAGAAGCAGAAAGTCTTTGGGGGGGGAGTTTAGTACACTCAATAATCTTAACAAGGCAGGCTTTATTTTAGGATGTGAGAATTGGGACATGTATAATATGCCTTACTAAAACTATAGTTAAGAGCTTTGTATTATTAATCTGGGATACTAGGAAGAAGGAATTATATGGCAGTCAGGATGGTGCAATCTCTGGTTGCTCTTGCTCTTGTCCTCTGACTGGAGGTCTTACCAGCTCCTCTGCCTGTGGTCTGTGGGGGTGTGGTCAATGGCGTAAGCACTACGGCAGCAACATGAGTATATTATTGTTATTACGGAAGACCCTATAATCTAGTTATCTGTAATTGCTCTAGGAGCTAGATTGGCCTTGAAAAAGCTCCTAATTAATTGCATTCTCTCATTCCTTTAAACATGTTGCTATGGAAGTGATTGGTGTAACCTTTATAATTAAGAGGTCACATGCTCCTTGTCAGCTAGTTTGTGACCTTCGTAACCAATCACAACACGTAATCTGATGGAGATGTGCACTTTTAATTTCTTTGTGGATGTACTCAATGCATTGCTAGCTCTCAGGGCTGTGTAAAGTGGTATACACAATATAGTAATATGACATCGTATGGCTGCATGTAGTATTTAACTCTTTGAAAGTCATGGGCACATACGTAGTGCCCCTACAAAATAGAAAAAAGCATGTACTACATCAACTAGACTGAAATCCATTACAAATGCATGGCTGCCCCCCCCCCCCCCCCCCCCACACACACACACACGATCTGCAAAATAATAACCAAACTTTAAAATATGCATACATCACACGAATATTTTGAGCAGGAGGAAATTCATAACACCTGGAAGCTACAAATAGTATGCCCCAGGCAGAGGATACTACCCATTGCAACCTTTTATTTCTTCACATTATGTTGCTGCATGCAATGCAAAACTTTCCCATATGAATAATTCCCCTTAGTGAATATAAAGGTCAGTGAAGGTCTAACGATGTACAGGGTTCACTAATTAGCACACACACACACACACACACACACACACACACACACACACACACACACACACATACACACACAGAAAATAGTATGCAGTAAGACTAAAATCTGCCTGACTGTTCTAAATGTACCTGTCATATGCCCACCTTAGCTACCCACTGGCTCCCACATGCTGCAAGCTGTGTATAGCATCACAAGGTGCGTGTGTGCATGCTCTGTTCGTTGTATCCTGCTCAGCTGATCTCACAACTGCACAAATTTAGCAGTTTTAAGATAACACTGTCCACTATTACTAGTACTATGCCTGCATACCGTGTACATTCAAATTGCATTAGAGAGGTAGTTCTCATCAATGGCATGCAAGTCAAGGAAGGGTCCCATGCAGCTTGAGGTGACTGTTTTACCATCACTTGAAGAAGGTCAGCTTCATGCCGACCACCCCTAGCCTCGTTCCCAGGCCTGCATCCCAGTTTTTGTCGCTTGCAATACTGTAAGTGGCAAACGCTGGGGTGGTTGTAGGAACGAGGCTAGACAACCCAATGCAGTACGTGTACAATGCAAGACATACTTGCACTGGTGTGGTAGGGTATGCTAGTACACTACAATTAAGGGCTTGTAACTAACCAAGTTAATAGCTACCATGACTTAGTGTCTGGGATACGAGGCTAATTATTTATATAGCCAGCTTTGCATGAGGGCCTATAGCTACTTGGGTCATTTTCAGTTAATTATGTACGGATAACTAGCACAGTATAGATGATGGCAGCCACTTCTCATGTCATGTACTGGCTGAAAATGGAAGTATAGAGAGCCATGTTCTCTGTGTGCTGGGAACCAGGCCAAGGGCCGTGCATGTAATAGACCATTTTCCAGTGAGGTCATCAGCACGTGCTAATTTGTCAACTTTCAAATTTCAAATCAATCCTTCAAATTTGAGTTACATCAGTGAAATACCTTCAGTACATCTATTTTCCATAGAGAATGTACTAGGGGGTGCCCTTCATAGAGAATGTCCTGGGGGGCAGAAGTTGCTCTCCCCAGTACATACTGTCAATGGAAATTGGATAAATTTCAGTGAGGCATATCTCTGAGATGGAATACTTTATTGCATTCAAATTTGAGATATGGTTCAAGCTCAGCAGAGGTTAGCTAGATACGTGTATATAGAAGTGAATGCTGCATGTTGTGATAGCTACACATAGTGAAATTCCGGACTGGCGACCCTGGAGTGAGGGCTCTCCAGTAGGTAGCCTTCCAGTGGAAGCAACTGGTGTTCTGTGATGGAGTCTGAGGGGAGAGGGAGACATAACTAAACTCCGAAGGGTTGTTATAATATAGGTTATGTTTTAATAGACTATTCTTCATAATTAAAAGATAGGTCACTATCCTCCCCCGTCATGCACCATCACCTCTTCACCTTGCTCAATCCTCACACCTCATCATCCCCATCCACCCTCCCCATCCTCTCCCCTGACCATCCTTGAGCTCCACTCTCCCCATTGTCTCCCTCTCCCCATTCTCCACCGCTACCATCTCTTACCCTTATCATTCTCCACCCTCCCATCATCACCTCCTCCTCTCCATCTCTACCCTCCCACCATCACCTCCCCCTCATCATCCTCCACCCTCCCACCATCACTTAATTCTCCCTCTCCATCCTCCACCCTCCCACTATCACCTCCCCCCTCGCCCCCACTCACAAGCCTTTCCTCCATCCTCTGCTGATGTGGAGGTAGAACTGGTACTGCGTTGCCTGGTACCAGATGCTAGTGTAGGCTGAAGTAGTGACTGCTGTGAAGGTGGGAGGCGAGAGGGATGGAGGAAAAGGATGCAAGGTAAAGTGAACTTTAATGCAGATCTACTTACATTCTGTACATAGGTTAGCACCACCCACCTCTTTCCACACAAACTAACCCCCCCCCCCCACCCTCACTGCACCCTATGGAGCTTCAGCCACCTCTCTAGCCCAACCCACACAAGCTCCTCCCAGTTGCCTAGCCCCGCCCACCTATTCCCATACAATCTAAATCCACCCAACCCCAGGTACATTAGCTTTCCCCCACACGCTTCCTCCATATCCTAACCCCATCCAATTATCCCATGCACCCTAGCCCCCACACAAACTTCCTTAGGAACCCTAACTATACTTCACCTGGCACTCTAGCCTCATCCACCTTTCCAGCCACACAAGCTCTACTCACATTTCCAGCCACACAAGCTCTACTCACATTTCCAGCCACACAAGCTCTACCCAGTTGCACTCTAGTCCCACCCACACCTTCCGGTACTTTATAGTCCCACCCACCTCTTCAGGCACTGTAGCCCCACCCCCTCTCTCCAGGCACTCTAGTCCAACCCACCTCTTCAGGCACTCTAGCCCCACCCCCTCTCTCCAGGCACTCTAGTCCAACCCACCTCTCCAGGCACTTTAGCCCCACCCATCTCTCCAGGCACTGCACTCTAGTCCATGGACGATAGTGAAAGCGATCGGTGCTGCGGAACGGAAGGGGGCTGGCTTGCAAGACTACCCCCATACAATGATTAGTAACGTAGTACAAAGTGAGAAGCTATAGCGAGACCTCGTGCCAGGTAGAGCAGGGAGTAGTCTCGCGGGCCAGACTCACACACGCAGAGCGAAAGAGTGAGTCTGGTCAAATCCCCATATGGCTTTCGTGCAGCAGTAGGCTGGCTATCTAAGTGGGTGCGAACATAATTGGGGCGTGTTTGTAGTAACATTGACAATCAGCAGCAAGCAGCCTGAGAGGCACCGCCTGCATGTTTTGACAGCACGTCCTTTGAATACCCAATTAACACGCCAAGAAATTCTTGGCGTGTTAGGCACGAGACGGTGATGGGAATTTGACCAGACTCACTTTTCCGCTCTGCGCACGTGAGTCTGGCCCGCGAGACTAAGCAGGGAGGTCATTTTTGGAACCATCTCATGCTGACACGGTGCCCCTCAGAGTAGTCTCGCATGACCAGACCCTCTGGCCACGCGAGACTACCCTTTAAGCAGTCGGGGTATATTTTCCCATGCTGAAATCTGATTGACTTCGGTACAGTATAAACTATAACGAAGTGGCTATTGGTCCGGCAGGAAACGGTTAGAGTTAGGTTAGGGTTAGGGCTAGGGTTTGGCTAGGGGCTAGGGCCTAACCGTTGGGTTTAGAGCTCGCTGCGTTGCGTCAGTTTTGAGCTACAGGCTAGTGCACGTATGCGCATGCGCGTCCTTTCCCAATACTCCAATCTCTGGAATCACGTCAGAGCGTGTGTGTGGCATCAGATTTTCTGTGAATGATGGAGACAGTTCTGTGGTGTCTGTGATTGGTGTATATCTGCCGTGTCTTGACCAGGGAGTGGACTGCTATAGAGAGCATTTGGTTGAGCTTGAACGTGTGATTAGCGAGTCTGAGCTGCATGGTCCTGTTGTGGTGCTTGGTGATTTCAATGCTCATTTAGGTGGAGAGATGGGTGCTGGTGAGCGGAATTTACAGGGGGTTATGTTACAGGAGGTGCTGGAAAGATGTAACCTCAGTGATGTTTCACAAGGAGCCATGGCTCGTCGAAACTATAAATCTACCTATTATGCTGAGATCTGTTGCATTGCTCCAAGTGTCCCTTATCAGCAAAACAGCTTTCACGCAGAGACTCATCTCACCTGAAAACTCCTTCGCTCTCTGCGCTGCACTCACGCTTTTCGGATCGGTTGAGCAAGTTGGCTTTGTAGCTACCAGTATGCGTTGCGGTTCGTTTGCTCTAATCTTCACACTGCGTAGTCTCGCGAGCCAGCCCCCTTCCATTCCGCAGCACCGATCGCTTTCAGTATCGGTACGCGCGTGCCGATACTGAATTTGTAACTGAAAACGATCGGTGCTGCCATATATGGTGCTGCTGAACGGAAGTGGGCTGGCTCGCGAGACTACACAGTGCGTGGGGGCTCGAAGTTGGGTAAGTAGTGACCTGTAAGCCGCTACCAGCCGGGTTAACAGCGCTGAGATAATTTGCTAGTCGTCACCATCATGGCTACATTAAACACAAGGCTGGGCTGTTTCCCAGGGCTTTCTTTAGTCACGTGGAGATGCGGAGCTAGCTGACGGTAAGTTCCATACTTTAGTAGGCGGAATGGGACGGAACGTTCCACTATCGTTCCGTTCCGTTCCGAGTTGTAGTAACCTTCCTCTGGCATTGCTTTCGCGTACACATATATTATTAATACCAGCGCACCCTTGTGCCACAGTGCTTCGCGAGGAGCTGGAGCCGATTTAGACTGCAGTACAGTCACATTGACGGTAAGTATGCTCATAAGCACTAGTGGTGATAAAATATTATAATACACTGCCAAGTGTAAAGATAAGAAGGGGGTGTAAATAAATAATAGAAATAATATCTAATGTTTTGCATGAAGTAGGGGTCACAGAGGTGTGAACCGTATACCATTGTGATCTTTGGGGGAAAAACAAAACTTATGTGAAGCTCCTCTACTGTGGTAATAATATATATTCCCCACTTCACCCTTGTTTCTCTAGCAACAGGTGGGTTATAAATTCCATATACTGACAGGAAGTTGTTCATATACTCCAGCCCTGAGGGCAGTTCAATAATATACAGCTTGTGCATGCATGTACAGCCCGTATGACATAGTAAACAAGTTTTCACCGCGAGTTTCTACGGCATAGCGAGAGAGCCACTTGTTTAGGAAGTGGGCGTCTCCCGATAAGAGTAGCGCTGTACTTGAAGGAGCTGGGTCTTGGGGGCGGTGCTCATTACGCCACTTCCGCCACTCCTCGAAGTTCTCGATAGCCCATTTATTTGCTTTTTCGGTGTTCTTCGGCGTGTAGCCAGCGGACAGTTTCTCAGCTTCTTCATCTGTTAAAATGGACGCGAAGCGACTATTTTGTCCGCAGCATTCTGTCCACTCAGGCAAACCAAGACAAGTGGCTGAACACAGAGCCATTATTTGGTTAGCTACCACTGTACGGCTACTAGCTAGCGGTTGCCATGTTGCATGTTGCTATGGACCCAAGAACCAATCAGATACAGAATATAATAGATAAACCGCGGTAGCCAGGGATTTATGGCCATAAACAACCCTCGCCCTCGGGCTCGGGCGGTTTATGGACCATAAATCCCTGGCTACCGCGGTTTATCTATTACATATTATTCAAGTCTCATTTTAATACCAGCGCACCCTTGTGCCACAGTGCAATAATAGATTCGCGAGGAGCTGGAGCCAATTTAGACTGCGGTACAGTCACATTGACAGTAAGTATGCTCCTAAGCACTAGTGGAGATAAAATATTATAATACACTGCCAAGTGTAGAGATAAGAAGGGGGTGTAAAGAAATAATATAATTTATAATGTTTTGCATGAAGTAGGGGTCACAGAGGTGTGAAACATACCATTGTGATCTTTGGGGAAAAAATAAAACGTATGTGAAACTCCTCTACTGTGGTCAAAATGGCGTCTCTGTTAGTTACATGGATGCCGTCTTCGAACTTAGAGCGCACGGAGTGTCGGAGATCTGGACTAGTTCACCACATACTTTTACTAAGGAAGGCTTACTACAGCTTCCACACTGCAAAAAACACGAGGTTTATTTTAACCAGCTTGGTTACAACAGTTGCAATTTTAAGGGTGAAAAACAGCCCTTATGTTTTTGCAGTGGCATGCATACACACAATTTAAGTTTCAAAACCAACCCTCATGTTTTTGCAGTTTGCATGCACAAAAACATGATGGTTGTTTTTTTACCCTTACATTGCAATTGTGATAACCTAGCTGGGTTAAAACAACCCTCATGTTTTCGCAGTGTGGAGGTTAGTAGTTTGTGTAGCCTCTGTATAAGTAGAGATATGAGCACTATTAACGGACGGCACCTTCGAGTGATACGCTTATGAGTTTCAAGCAGCCCACCTCATCTCTCTACTCACCCGCAGTAGCCATGGCTGATCCTTGAAAAATTACAACGTATAGCTAACGTTGTAGCATTACCGCGTTATGTCCAGTCTTATAACGTTACGTTGTTATGAAGTTGGTTATCAGATTTAATTGGGATTGGGCATCATGGTTATGAACCTGCAAGCTGTTCTCGATACTTGAAAGAGTGTGCATACAAAGCTCTAGCTTTGCAACTACATGCATATATATACATACCTAGCATAGGCCTCATTAGCTAATCCAAACTGCCTATCAGGCTGCTTCTTCTATTATACTGTACCTATGTCATTCTAACCAATCAGATTTCATGATTCACATCCCCATCTTTGATCACCCACAGGCAATGCAAACTGATACTATCAACAGTCACTGAAGCTTCATCTAAGAAGCCTTATAGTACATCTGGAATACACTGGGTTTACTGGGAGGGTGGGTGGGTAGGACAAGGTCACGTACGCAGCCCAACTTCAGTATAGTACACGAGATGCAGCGCTAACTCTCTTGAAGAGCTTTATTTTTGTTTGATGTCAACGTGATAGTGGCTCAGAGCTGAAAAAAAGTACTAGTCTCTGGGAGCAGCTCGAATCTATTTCTGATGGTAAGGTATGGCTTGAGCATGCATTCTGAACCTGGCATGCCACGCTCACCGTTATATGTGCTGGAATGTGACTCTTCTCGTACTTTCCATTGGAAGGCGTAAATTGAGCACCATTGAGCCCCGCTGTTGTAGCGAGTTACAGCAGTTTCTTTCTAGTTAACTCCGTATCGCTGTTACGGATCGACAATGGAATGAAATTACCTGCACATGCACATGAGGCTTGTCCTACACCCCCTGGCTCTCGACGTTTCACTCCAGTGCTGGAGTGGTATTTGAACATGTGCCTGGGGGAGGCCCCCCACAGAATGCCCCCCCCCCCCCCCCCCAAAACAAAACAAAACAAATGGGTAATGTACATGTACCTGCTAGGAATCGAAGTCAGTCTGCCACAGTGATCAGCTTAGCAGTCAAGGATGTTACCACTACACCACTGGAATGTCGTCTATAGGGTAGCTTAATTTATTTTACTTGAAAACAGCACACCTGTTAAAGATATGTATAGTTTGTTTCGGCCATAACTCTGGACAGAAACTGAAAGTGGAGAAACCCTAGGTTGAAAATCTTAGTTTTCACCCAAGGATCACAATGGTGTAAATTTCAATCCTCTAGCTATGACCCTCCTTCATACCAAACATTATTTACACTTTGTAGTGCATTTACATGAAAAGTCATGAATAGTTACGTAGCTACCTACTAGCTCCAGCTGCACACCCAGGGCCTGCATGGAAAGAGAAAGAAATCTGTCAACTGCTCTTGTGTTTATTCATCCCTTTCTCACCTGTTTCTCTGCTCACCCAGAAACGTTACAGTTGAAAGTGTGGTTACCCTCGATAGAACCTAACTACTTATGTATGCAATGTTACCACCAAAGGCATGCTATTTATTAAGCCATATAATCATAACTTCCATTAGTGAATTAATTGGCCAATTAGTCTTTTTATGTAACAGTTTTAACAGCTAATGAGTGTTACCATAACGAAAGATCAGTCGGCTTTACTCTTATTACATTATTATTTTAAGCTGCAGTTATTCAAGAGTTGTACAACAGGCCAGGCTGCAAGCAAGCTTAACTTGGAACAAAGGAGCCAGAAAGATGTGTCTTTTGCAGTTTGGAACATACACAATTCTCATGTGTGCATTGGTGGCTAATGCAGAGGGACAGAGGCTGCCTTCAGAAGACTACTTCTCTGTGGTGGTTGAACCATGGGGAGAGTGCAGGCAAATTAACAAAAGCAGAAGCTGCTACAGAACCAGAAATGCTTTCTGCGTGCGAACCACGGACGATGCCATTGCGCCCTGGTACTACTGTGAGGAGAATGGTTTGCAGAGAATCCCTGTGGTGGAGTTATGCATGCCAGAAAGCTGCGTGCAAGACTGCATTGTCTCTGTGTGGTCAGAATGGAGTGAATGTAATTGCAGCACTAGCAACTATCGAAGCAGATGCAGAGAAATTGTGGTACCACCGAAAAACAACGGAGCAGAGTGTCCACAGCTGCTGCAAAATGATACTTGCAACTGCAGGAATACAATAGACTACCTGCCTCGCAACTACACGTGGAAGCTGGGAAAATGGGGGAACTGTGGGTCAACCGTATCTACGAGCTCCCAGCAGCCATATCAATGCGGGCACGGTTTGCATAATCGAAGTGTGCTGTGTGTCGATCTTGGGGATACGATTGTCAACAATTCTTACTGTATTATGGAAGATGCATACTCACACGTGTTGTCTCCAGCCATTACGGAGTTTTGTGAGATCCCTTGTCCCTGTGTCCTGGGGGATTGGTCAGATTGGAGTGAGTGTACCCCCGTGTGCAACACACCCACTCCCTTTGCTGAACAGCGAAGAGAGAGGACTGTTCTCCAGTTTCCGACCTCATCTGTTGCATGTGAAGAAAATGTCGAAACTCGTGAGTGCAATTTTAATTCTACTTTCTGCCCGCGATATACCTGGAACACATCCAATTGGTCAAGTTGTACCTTTGACAGCAGTGGGACATGTGGAATTGGTTTATCCCAGCGCTACATCTACTGCTTAGAAACCCTGAATGGTAAAACACGTTCTATCAGTTTGGAAAAATGTGACAAACATCTAAGCGACTCCCGACCGCCAAATTTAGACCTCTGTGAGATCACCTGCCCCCAGAACTGCATTGTCGGTCACTGGAGTGCCTGGTCATCGTGCCCTGGCTCCTGCAACCTCACCTACAGCAACAGAACGAGGAATGTTTTGATCGAACCACAGGGCGATGGAAGCGAGTGTCCCCATTTGATCGAGTATATGCAGTGTCCGATCCTCCCGTGCATGCAGTGGGTGACTTCGGGTTTTTCGGCTTGTTTCCCGGCGTCAGGATCATGTGGGAATGGAACCAAGACACGACCCATCTACTGTGTGGATCCGTCTGGAATGGTGATTGACTACAATACATGTGCGCACTTACCCCCACCTGGGCGGTCCGCTTTCTGCTACAAACCTTGCACCAATGATTGTGTCATATCAGAATGGAGTACCTGGTCTCAGTGCAGACAGGACTGTGGAAGGGGGTACGGGATTCAGACACGTACACGAAGACTTCTTGCTTATGGAACCAGTCCCTGTCTTTACGAGACTATGAACCTCATGGAGATACGGAATTGTACATCCGATACCCCCTGCAGTGATGCTGTGTACCGCATCCAATTAGGTGAGTGGGATGATTGTGCTATTGATTACTCAGGAAATGCACCCCCCACACTACTCACCCAAGATGGCACCTGTGGAGTGGGAATGCAAACCCGTTCAGCTGTCTGCTTGAAAAATGACCAAGTGATAGGTGGAGATGAGTGCCCATTTGCATTCCAACCAGTCCATACTCGGAGGTGCAACATCTCCTGCTCCAAGGGGTGTGTTGTTAGTGAATGGGAGGAGTTCTTGCCGTGCCCTGCCACATGCGGAGAGGGGTACAAATCGAGATCGAGACGACTGCTTGAGTTTTCGATTCCTCCAGATGCAAATTGTCCTGCAGATTTAAACTCGCGTGGAATAGAGACGGAAACAATTCCCTGTCCCGTGCCAGCCTGCCCTGCTGACAACTCGTGGTTCGTTCAGCCCTGGAGTGAGTGTTACACACATCCGACTGTACTATCTAAACTTTCCCCAGACTCTGTTGTTCTGAGGGGAGTTGGTAGTCAACAGATGCAGTGTGGATTCGGCTACCAGAACAGAAGCGTCTCCTGCATCAATGATAGGATGGAAGTCTTATCTGATCATTTCTGTTCGCATCTATTGGATCCAAAACCCGTCACTGTGCAGTCGTGCGTGGTGCCATGTCCAGATAAATGTATCATTTCCCCATGGTCAGAGTTTGGCCTCTGTGCGAACGGAGCTCTGTCTCGCTCTAGAAAGATAATTCCCTTTTTAGGCTCCTCAGATTGGCGAAATGACTGCCCTGAATTGGTGGATGTTGCGACCAACGATAGCATACCTTGTTCGAGTGACGATACCCCTTATAGCTGGACAACTACGTCGGTGTGGGGAGAGTGTATTCTGGATTCGCCTGATGCCATGTGTGGACCAGGCTTTGAATATCGCAGCATTGTATGTATCGATATCTATAACGATAACCCACAAAAGCCAGTTAGTGAGGAGCTTTGTCCACCAGGAATAATGCCTATGTCCAAACGACCTTGCACCATGCTCTGCGAGAGAGACTGCATTCTATCCGATTGGTCAGATTACTCTGAGTGTTCAGTCACCTCCGGGTACGGCTATAAATCTCGTATGCGAGAAATTCTCCAATCTCCTCAAGAGGGAGGCAGAGAATGTGGGCCCCTGGTGGAATTTTTAGTCTGCCATACACCCCCCTACGAAATCAGTCACAGATACGTGGTCACCACCTTTAGATGCCTACTGGAGAATATGTCAGTCATTTGTGGAGAAGGTAGAGAGCTAAGAGAACTGGTTTGTTTAGTGAATGGTGTCGAGCAACCCGGTACTTCAGCGTGTTCTCACAACCCCCCGTTTCGAAGCCATACTTGCACTTTACCGTGTCCGGGGGGATGTGTCGTGAGTGACTGGGGACCATTCTCTGATTGTATGGACGTCTGCCCGACTGGTCAAACCTGTCGCCAGACTAGATTTCGGAATATTCTGCGAGAAGGGAACGATTGCCCGAGTCTTGTACAGAATCGTTCCTGCAAGGAATTTGCAAACCCTTACGTCTGGATGGCCCAGTCGTGGAAAGAATGCACAATAACTGCAGCCGGCAGCGTCAGTTACTGTGGTAACGGTTTCCAAGAAAGGATCATAGAATGCGTGAACATCCTAACGAATGAGACGGTCTTTGATGAACTATGCAGCAGCGATTCTGGCGAGAGACCGGCGGACGTCAGAGCTTGTAACATTCCTTGTCCTGTTGACTGTCAAGTGTCTCCCTTCTCTGCCTGGTCCGAATGCCCGAGCGTCTGCCAGTTCTCACCGGTTCAGAGTCGAGAGAGAAGCATAGTTATCCATCCCAGAAACGGTGGGAGAGACTGCCCAAGTCTACGTCAGAAAAGGAGCTGCATGCTCAGGAATTGTGACGTGTATGTTTTGCAGGGCTATGAATCTCGTTGTTATCCAGTTTATACGCTCAATAGCACATGTGGGAGTGTGCCATCAGCGGCTCCAGTCAGCTGTCTCAAAAATAACAGGTTTGTCGACGTTTGGGAGTGTCTAGACGCTGACGCCAGGGGGTTGGAAGTTATCGGTGCCACTAGTGATAACCTACGGTCCCATTCCGAGGGCTACTGTGATCTGGAGTGTCCACTGGAACCGGAATGTGCCTTTGAGGATGAGTGGTCGGAGTGGTCCGAGTGCCAGACTCTCTGTCACGAGCCCGGAGCCGAAGGGTTTAGCTTTAGAGCCAGAAAGCTGCTAAAGGCATATCAAAGAAGCAGAGAACAGTGTCTGGGTTTACAGTACCAACAAATGACTTGCAATCAAGATGTGGCCGCTGAGAACGAATCCTTAGTAACTATAACTATGCCTCCCTCATGTATTGACTTCAACTGGCAGAGCTCGTTGTGGAGCCCAGACCAGACCAGAACTGTCTGGTGCCAGAGTAGTACTGGAATTGAAGTTGCAAATGGCTGTGTTGAATCCCTAAGACCAGTGGAACAGAATGGAATTTGTCGATCGGTGTGTGATGAATTTTTCTACTGCAATGTTTCTTCTGGCAACTGTGAATGTTCTTCTTTGTATGAACTGGTCTCCAACTGCTGTCTGCCGCTTCTCGGCTGCACTCTGGACAGTCACTGCCTCTATCCTGACATGGTCTGTGATGCTGGTGATCGGGTATGTACCTGGCAACTTGGTAAGTTGACAGCTGCTTTTCTATATAATATTTGTTGTTTTATAGGGCACTTCCACTATGCACTTTCGTTAGACTATACAACTTAGGCCTGTAGGAAAGCTTATAATTACCCTGCGCCGCGTATGCAGAGATGGGGTTAAGCAATCCGTTTTGTCTGTCTGTCCATTCATCTGTCAATCCATCTGTCCTAAAAAAATTATAGTAGCTATCTCTCCACTAGGCAATTTTGTGTGTTTAGCACCTTCAAAACACAGAGTAAACAATAAAATTCACTGTATCTTAGTGTATGTGTACCCGATAGTCTCAAAAGTAGTTCTCCCATTTTAATACAGCAATAGGTTACGCCCACAGATAGAACCACTTACCATCAAATTAAAGCAGAGCTTATCACCAAAGAAGGTGGCTACAGATGCTATCACCACAGTCTGTGAGAATCGAGACACATCTGGAGCATTTGGAGACCTGAGGCCTTCGCTGCTAGGAGCCAGAGTAAGCCATAAATGACAGTCAAAATTGCGGGTGGAAGTGAAGTATGCTTGAGCAGCTGTAGCTCCATAATGGAGTATGGGATTTGCGCCATCTGAAAGGCAAAAGTCACTGATTATAGTAATCCCTATTTGTGAGGATGACACTCCCACATGTTTTGGAGTTATGGGCCTCTGAGGTTTGGCTGAACTTAACCAAGTATGGCATGTACATGCAAGGGAGTATAAAGCCATTATCCATGCTATGTATACTACATGAAAGCACTATGTGCCTGCTGCTTTGAAAAATGTGTATTATACAGCTGTCCTGATTCTTTATAAACTCTGGCAGTAGCATCTGTAGCCACTTTTTAGGATGATAAGCTCTGCTTTAAAACTTGCTGGCAAGATGCACCACTATTGGCTCTTTGCAGAGCCGGGACACCGTAAGGGTGGTCAGACATAACAACGGAAGTGATAAAAAAGTGATTGCATGCTTGGGTACTAACCGCAAAGTTGCAGCTGCTGCACTACACATGCGCACATGCAGCATGCATCAAGGCGCGTGGTTCTCAAAATAATACAGCACCATGCCCAAGAGCAAATGACAACAGACGGCCAAAGCCAGGGCTGAGAGCCTGAGGGTAGCTTTCAACAGACCAAAAGGTAAGACTGGAAAGGACATGTAAATGATTATAATATTCATAATCAGACTCATAGCAGATAGGACATGCACTGACTGTTGACTGGTCTTCATTTATAGCAAGTCCTAGCTCTCTAGGAGAGCCAATGGAAACTGAAAGTTCTCCAAGCCCTTCTTCAGTTCAGTCACAGAGAACCTGGGCAACAGCTTCACCAACGTCTACTGTTTCACCCTTGTCCATTGAGTCCTCAATTTCGTCACTGGGTTCAGCCACACCTCTCTCCATTGCTCCATCTTCTAGCTACATGTATTTCCCCACCTTTTTCACTGTCACCCACTATTCTTTCATCATCGTATCATTCTTCATCTTGTCCTGTTTCTCAATCTTTGTCACCATTGTCTGATGCTAGTTTATCACCTCCTATTTTGTTGTCTTCTGTTGCCGGGTCTGATACATCGCTGCTTACTAGGGATATCGTAGAGGCAGTTCAACGACTGGGCTTCAAGTTTGAGCCACACTGCGTACAGTTAACAGAATGCCACACCAAACTGCAAGTGTCAGTACCAGATGGTGCAAGCCCCCCTCAAATAGCCAGCTGTTCTACTGGGAAGAGTAGGTCGTGGATGGTCAATTACGCAGTGATTGCCTTCATGATGAATGGCCAGCTGTATACTGAATACAACCGGATCTCAAACATGCTAGGTCTTCCTCCTTGTTCAAGCAAACAGCAAATAATGCATGGTATCTCGTATCTTCATTCCATCGTAGCACATCGGGCACTCCCAAATGTCGAGGCTATGGAGGAGCTCTTCACGGAGACAGCTCTGGTGGATCTGCTCTCATCCCTTCCTACTTGGACAGTAAAGCAGCAACAGCTGCTGTGGCGTACACAAAAGGAGCAGCGATGTTATACTAGCTCTCTTCTGTATGCACTTGGCAAACGAGTGACATCCGTCCGAGCTACTACTGAAAAAAATTTTTTTGCTTGCTACATTGATACAATTTTTTAGTACAAGAGATCATGAGACAACACAAAAATCAACTTTCAGCGAAATTCAAAAATCAATAACGGGCTCCACCTTCACCGTTCACACTTAAAAGTGTTTCTGCTTACCTTCCCTTAAGAGGAGAGGAAGATTACAAAAGCGATGACGATTCTTTCACTGAAGCTCTGAAGTTTATACACCATTCCATTCTGAAGTTATGGATCCAATTACAAAATTTGCACGATATTTGGTGCTACATTTGGAAAAATGTGAAAACATGTAAATACCTAAAAAGAAGATCCTCTCCATCACTTAGCCTCATTCCCAGGCCTCCCCGCTCCATGCATATTACCGAGCAAAGCAAGCGAGAGGAAAAGCGGGGAAGGCCTGGTATCATTTATCACGTACCGTGACGTAGAATAGACTTAGGGTAGGCTCAATTAACCAGTTGACTGCACACTTTAATCTTGCCGCCATGCAACTGTACAAGCAGAGAAGAGTTGCTGACTGCTCCGAAAGTTAGATCAGCGATGATTGCGAGTTGCTGATGCCTCTAGGACTCCAGGAATCGAGAGATAGACAGGGATCAGCCCTAGCTTGGAGTAAAATCTATGGTGAAGCGGTACTCTAAGACTGACCGCCAACTACCAGTGAACTAAAAACCAGCCTCTATCTATATGCTCAACTTTAGCAATCGAAGGGTATAAAAGAAGGCAAGACTATGTCTATTACCCATCTTCAGAGTAAAAATCATCGTTTAACACGGCCATAAGCTTACCGGCCTCGTGCTCGCCTGCCTGGTCCGCCGCTTCAGCTCAATCCCACTGCTGGTACAACTCTCACTTGGTCTTTCACTAACTTACAATCAACTCAGTTCAGCCCCAAGTCTAGCCTTCTGCAATAACTAGCTAGAATGAAACTTTCTTCATATAGAACATGTAGGGCGGTAAGATTACTGAACCTGTGGGGGTGGTATGTGCACTCAACCGGTTAATTGAGTCTACCCTACGTCACGGCATGTGATAAATGATACCAGGCCTTCTCCACTTTTCCTCTCACTCGCATTACGTAATAGGGGAGGCCTGGGAACGAGGCTATCCATCACTCAAGTTGTGCACGACCCACTAACATACTCAAACTGTCCCCCCCCCCCCCCCCTCCCCATACAAGTACCTATACATGCAGCCATCCAATCCACCGCACATCACATGCACCACGAAAAAAACGAATCCATGTTAGCTATATGCACTACAATAAAACTGATCCCGAAAAAAATAACTAAAAACCATCACTACTACGTACTTGGTCAGTGACATAAGTAATATCAGTATCAATACTAATAGTGACAATGGCTCTGTTGTATTACTGGAGGGCCCACAGTAACCTTTATTTCCCAATAGCTGTTTTTTTTAGTTGAAGAAAGTAGGAACGTGGAAATTGCAGGCTAATGTTTAGAGTTGTGTCAGCATGTTTAATTATGTTTAGTTTAGCAATAGCTCAGTATGCTCATATTTCCTTGTTGTATAAAAATGCGCCACGCCCCCGCTTAAATAGATGCCTGCTTTGTTATAGGCCAGGAAAAAATTCAGTATTACTATTAATAAACGCCAGGCTGCAATTAAACATTGGGTCGAGCGGAGGGCCCGGCACTTCACACACACAGGCTGTTTAATTTCACCACCTGCCATGTGAGAGCAGCCATATTGCTTTTTCTACTGATATATCATATGTAGGAAATTACGGTAAGCTACTACTCTCCATCTGTTGCATCTTTGTGTGTGTGCGTGTGTGTGTGCGTGTGTGTGTGTGTGTGTGTGTGTGTGTGTGTGTGTGTGTGTGTTGCCATACAGCCAGCCACTGCATGTTCAGTGTTAAAATGGCGCTAGTGGGTAGCTAGCATACGTACAAGTAAGCATTCATTTATAAATGCCGGCCCTGTTTAAACGCCACTCTTGTTTTAACGCCAATTCAAAACTGACGTGAAAGAACTAAACGCCCGGGACTATATATTTAAGGAAATATGGTATGCATCCACAAAAACAGGCTAGCCACTATACAGCATGTTACTTTTATAGCATAATAGCCTCTTATATGGTGTGTATGCCTACACTACAGGTTCCAAGTCTCAGGTCTTACTGGCCATCAGTATTAGCATAACTGGTGGAGTGATGGTACTGGGAGTGGGTGTAGTGTGTCTCATCACAGTGATAGTTTTCAAGATGAAAAAAAGATGCAATAAACTGGATAATGATGAACATGTTTATGAAGACGTTTCACTTTATAACTTGAGACAACCCATTGAGATGAATGATAATGAAGCATATACTTCTACCACAAACCCTAATATCCATGACCATGCACATGCCATATCCTACTCCCCTGTACCAATCGATCATAATGACTCAACCAACTCTCATCATGAGCCAGAAGCTGTTGATCAAACAATACATGGTTCTGAAAGTATAGAAGCCAGTGGACTAGATAGCTCTGTATCTGAGAATGTGCCAAACCGTTCCGAGCAACTACAGACATATGAACATGTACAGTGTCATGAGCAGAATCTCAACACATGTGGAGAGCTTCAAATCCACAGACATACCAGTTTGGCTGGCATCAGTGTACAATCTGACACTCCTGATGATCATCATAATTGTAGGGAGAGTGATAGTGAGTATGAACGAGTGCAGACGTATGAGCAAGTACAGAGCTATGAGCAAATTAGCACTACTAATCAGTTACCGCAGTCCCAGCCTAATTGCCAAGCCGATGATGACTACCAGCACAACACTGAAGCATATGAGCGTGCTCAATTTTATGAACAAACTACTGGTGCGTATGAGAGGGTTCAGACATATGAAACACTGCAGTCGTCCATATGGAGAAATTTGTGATCATTTGGGGCAAATTCACACATTTTGCAATTTTTTTGTCACTTCAGTCCATGCATACTAGCAGTATAGGAAATTAAAGTTTATTTTAGCTGATATCACACAATTTTTAATCATAATCAACTACATGTATTCCAACTCAGAGTTATATTCTTCACACTAGTTGCTGCGGATTCATATAAATTGTTTTCCTCTATTGTTTTCCAAATTTAGGCCATTTTTGTTTTTGAGTCAGTCACATACAAAGACATAGGGGCTGTTCACACAATCATCATAAACTGTATCACAGCTCTAATTCTAAGTATATATAATCAAAAACATTCCAACTCACAGTTGTATAGCCCGGTGATATATACTTTGCCTAGGCTATCTTGCTCATGCTTTGGGCCAAATTGGTTTATATGCAACCCCATCTGTTTGCAACCAGAGACTGTACTGAAAAACTACGCTGTAATTTCACACTTTTAAGGCATGACTAACTATGGGGTGATAAGTGCCAAAATATATTATTTTGGGGGGGGGGGGGGGGGGAAGATAAATATACATTCTGCAACTTATCTCATTGAACAAGTTCTATATCCAAATGAATTTGACACATGAAATTGTATATCCGAATGTACAAATACATAGCTATATACAAATGTTAAACTAAATTTGTATTCTGGATCATGACATCAATTTAACAACTTTAAAACTGTATGCGACAAAACACATTCTTCTAGTCTAGTGGAGTGTTCACAGCTGGTTCACTTCTAATTTTTTTCTTAGATAATATTATGTGCTTTAAAAGAGTTATTTTGGTTAAGATTTCCGTATATCTCCATCAAACGAAGCCCAACTTTAAAATTTGCCAGCCCTATACATAGGGTGACACTCTCTTCTTTTATGTATTATCCACTAAAGACAGCTAATAGTTCATATAGCCAGCTTAGCACGAGGGTACCTCGCTGCTTGGTCATTTTCAGTCAATTAAAATTAATAACTAGCACATTATGGAACCAGCGCCTGCCATTGTGTGCTGGCTGAGAATGAAGGTAGAGAGCCATATAGTTCTCTGTGAGCCGGGAACCAGGCCAAGGGCCTTGCAAACAATATTATTGGTTTTGCTCGTTTACAATAACCATGCAGCTAGCCAGCAGTTCTTGGGCTCCACCCACTTCCTGTCAGAATTGCAGCCTGCCTTAAGGCATATAATATTATAACAATCACAGAAAAGGAAGCTGCAAAAACAATATTATTTCTTATACCATACATGTAGAAATGAATGCTGCATGTTGTGATATATAGCTACACATATTATTTAGTGTGAACTCTGGACTGGCAACCCTGGAGTGGGGGCTCTCCAGTAGGTAGTCTTCCAGTGGAAGCAACTTGTGTTCTGTGGCGGAGTCTGAGGGGAGGAGGGAGATATAAATCCAGTATCTAAACTCAGAAGGGTTGATAGGTTTTTGATAAACTATCCTTTTAACCCACTGATATCATATCCAATCTACGTGTTTACTATAAGATTGTAGGATGGGGACGGGGGTAGAGGGTGTCCATAGGAATGATACCTTGAAAATGGGAGAAGAATTTGAATTGTGTATACCCATCTGAATTCTCCAGCTGTTAATTGTCCCAACAGCATGCAGGAACCCTTGCCCTAAGGTAGCAACCTTGGATAGTTGGAGGGTAAATTTTGTGTACAAATGTTGTTACAGGATACGAATAGTGCATCAAACACTTACTGGCCCACCAGTAATTATGTTATATGCTGCCTCTCAAACACTCAGATAACATGTAGATGGGTTCATGCTAGTAACCTAACAATATATTATTTAACATGTAATGGCAGGATTGAAATCTAAAAGTGAACACAAAGTCTAAGAATTAAACCTGACCCTAGGGTGTTTGGCTTCACACACATATAACTTATATAAGTATCTAATTACTTTTCTGATTTGTACTGACCAGGGTCATGGCTATATTATCATAGCCTATATGAGCTGGGAAACGGATCTTGACTTTCGGAGATGGTAGAGTGAATGAACATTATTACTGCACAACAGCTGTTTCAGCCTGTTGTACAGTAATAATGTTCATTCACCCTACCATAGTAAAAGCTGCCCAGCCCTAGGCCCTGGGTATACTATATACGAGGCCATATTGAAAGGCCAATCAGATTCGCTTTTCTACGTAATTCTGTGCACGTGATAAGTACAGGCGCGCGCGCCCGGGCTTAACCAGCGACTATAGCACTGTTAGCGCACAGCTTTATAATAGTACATCTGTGATATAAATCGGTTTGGTGTGGAAATTTGAAGATAGAGAGTGGGAGTGTGAGCAGAGCTAACAGTAAAACGATCTTGCTAGTGTGTTAACTACATGCAGTAGTACTTATAGATGATCAGTATGAAAATGATGGCAGCGAGTAGCACAGCCCCGAGAATTCCTCCAATAATAGCTCCATTGCCTGGGCCTACACCACCTGGGTCTGGAGCATGTGTGTGTGTGTGTGTGGTTCAAAGGTTCAAAGGTTAATGTGTCGGTGACCAATACAGATATACCCAATTATACAGGCAAATAAGATACAAAAGGTAGCTAAGTCACAAAGGTAACAAGACCTCTATACATGAATGTGCGCATGGATGTTTGTGTGTATATGTTGTGTGAGTTGCTAGTGGTAGCCTGGTGGAAACCATGGAGGTATATAAAGGATAGCAAGGAATGTGCACTTACATGTGCATGTATATGAATTGGCAGTTATCCTAGCTACTGCTTGGAGATAACAGCAGGTATATGTATGTAATACACTATAATAATTGCATTCTGCATAGTAGACCATTATACTCAAAATCAGCAGCGTTAATTGGTAATGCTTATTTGCCAGTACCTCTGCATTCTCCATTTTCATCGAGCTCAAAGCCGGTGTTACACTCTGTACATTCAGTACTAGTACACACCTTGCAATCTGGGTACTTTGTGTCACAAGGATCTGCAGGAGGGGCCCAAGCACAGAGACGATGTTCTCTGAAGATAATGCTTGTGCTTATTAATAAGGCATGGAAGGGTAGTGCAATATGTAATACAACTCCCCAAGTCATGCAAGAGCCATCATTTTAACAAGTTTGTAATATTTATTTTGCTGTCTATACTACATGTATATAATTTATTATTGATGTTAATCTGTGAGTCTCATGCAGCAAGTTTAAGCATTACTGTAACAATACAAACATTGAACAACCCAAAGAGTTTAGACTCTGGGTGTGATGTTGAGCAGGGTAGGAAGAATCTGGTCTTCAAAGGACTGTGACCTATCGTATGACAGTGTCACTGTAGAATATGAGTAGCTACAGTTATGTTATAGTGTAGTTAGGTCACGTGAGTCTGCTTCGTTGCTACCCTGGAGTCATGCATCAAACTTGCTGCAGGCCTCAAAAATGGAAGTCTGTCCGGGGAACCAACCGATAGCATGTCATGTAATGGAGATCGACTGCTGCCAGCCAGGATGAACACGGGCCTGTGAACACTTAACCATACAGACAATGAGTGAGGCAGGAGGCTGAATGATTCTCTGACCAGACAAAGGAGACACTCTACACTGTCTTATAGTAGATGACGTGAACAAATATGAGGCCACCGAAGAAGTACTTTTAAATTGATCCACAGCAGAATCTGCCTAACTGCATGGCATCCCACTACAACCATGGCAATCAGTATTATTGTCCAGAATGCTAATAAAGTCACAATAATTAACTCACCACAAGTTGGAGCACTGGAATTCCATACTAGTCCCTGGCATACCCTTATTTCTGTCCCATTCACAAAGAAGCCTGCATCACATGTGTAAATAGCTGTGTTCCCCACTGATAATCCACTCAAAGTAACCGCACCATTCATAGGGTTGTTGAGATGAGGGCAATCTGCAGCTGCAGGGTCCAGCAGTGCAAAAAAAGGTAGTTAATCTATTGTTAGGTTTGATATCATGCACATTTTTACATGTTATCTTACCTTCTGAATCAGTAATGGTAAGAATTGCCTCAGGATCACTGCGGCATGTACACTCTGAAGGACCTGCTTGATACAAACAGCTTATGTTGCTGTTGTTATAGTTAGCAGTTGCTAGTATTGTTAACTTGATTTTCGTCGCTTGAGAACTGTTGCATAATGTGACACCTTCCAATTCTCTTTGTGCAGCACTTTGGTTATTAATTATATAATTATATAATTATTAATTAACTAAAACGAAAGGATTACTAAAGGTATCATTAGGTGTTTCACAGTGAAACACTGCAGTTGAGTTTAGAGTAACAGTCGTTGACATTGGTATATTAATGAATTCACATTCATCTGCAGTCTTTATACCTGTATGAATAATTATAATGGTAATAATTAGTACATTTCATTCTGTGTATGCTGATATTCATGTGGATCCATGCAGCACAAATAAAATAAGGCTTACCCCAATATAAAAGTGCATACCACCACCAAAATTACTATCAGAATTGTAGATACAGAGTTCATGACCTATAGCAGTAGAGACATCAAGCATTCGGTCACATCATAAAAGCTATTTACACCAAAGCACAATACACTTGGTGTATAAGAGAGTTCCATAAAACCTCATTATCTACAGAGTGATGACAGATCCTTTCAGCAACTCACCATCAACATTGTTTTTCAAATATATACAATGCCATGGAGGTGTACGTAGCTATCAGATTGAGCGTTTCGAGAAATCAAGAGCCTATAAGGGCAAAGGTCAATAGTGAGGACACAGTGAAGTACATGTATATTATCTGGATTTGTATATTAATGCAACATAGTACAGGTTATGACAAAGCTGTAGACTAAGTGCACACAAAACAATTCACTGTCATTCAATAAAGCTACACACACACATACAATGAGAATACATTACCTATAAGGTATGCGACGAGGGGGGGTGGTAGCTATATCCGAAAGTCAAGATTCACCCCCAGACGTATATAGCTAGGCTATATATGATACTATGGCCATGACTTTGGGCATTGCAAAATCATTAAAACGCCTCATCAACAATAGACGATTTTGCTTCCTTCGATATTAATCTAAAGCCCTAACCTTCATCTTCTCTGCCACCCTCCCCCACAGTGCCCGCACTACCAATATATACCACCACTGCTAGCTCCACCTCCACTTCTCATTAATAGTGGTTAACAACACACAGTCAATCACATAACACATCAAAGCCATGAAGCCAACATGAACATCAACCGTGTCTTGCAGAAACAACACATTTGAAACCATTACTACAACCACTCCTACGACTGCTGGATGCCTGACCTTGAGAATTAGGAATAGCTGCCTAAAGTTTAAGATCTAGGTGAAAAACACCGTACTATGTTCAAGTCCCTATAGCTAGTAGCTACACGTAGCAGCAGTTGCCAAGCAGGAGAGTGAAACTTTCAGAAAAGCAACAATCGCAATTTGCAGCATTACAGTATAATATGGCTACCTGTGTCACACTCCCTTGTAGAAATAGCCCAATGCAGGGTACCAGTATTATACGTTATATCATGCTCACCTTTCACTCAGCCATTTTGCTATAATTAGCTGCTTTCTTCTTGGTTGCCCTCATTTTCACCTCAACATCCTCCCCGGCCCCTCCCCATCACCTTCCCCTCCCATCATTCACCCTCACCGTCACCTGCCATCACTATCCTCTACCATTCAACAATTACCTCCTCCTCACCATCTTCCCCTTCACCATCACCTCCTCACATCTTCCCCTCACCACCTCCTCATCATCCACCCTCCCCATCATCACCCCTCACCATTCTTCATTTCTACTCTCCCCATTGTTTCCCTCTCCCTATTCTCCACCCCTACCATCATTTCCCATTACCATTCTCCGCTCTCCCACCATCACCTCCCCCTCACCGTCGGGGGGGGGGGTGGGGGGGAGAGGAATGGATGAAGGGTAAGGAGGACTTTAGTGCAGATCTACTTACATTCTGTGCATAGGTTAGCCCCACCCACCTCTTTCCGCGCAACCTAAATCCCAGCTTCACTACACCCTATGGAGCTTCACCCACTTCTCTAGCCCAACCCACCTCTGCCGACACACAAACTCCACCCAGATGCATGGTTACCTAGCCCCGCCCACCCCTTCCCATACAACCCATATAGCCCAACCTACTGCATGCAGGTACACTATATGAAGGGCTCAGAACCAGAGTGAGCTAACCCACAACTTCTCCCCTCCCCAAGCTTGATAAATACTCTTAAAGCGTGTTTCAGGAATCAGGGTGCGCGGCGACGTGTGTGACGTCATGTAATTGATTTCGGTGTTACGTTAATTAAACCCATACGCAAAACGTAACTTTTTTTCAAACCTAATAAATACACTAACATATGTATAGTGGATGGCGCAGTTAGCTCCGGGCTGTGACCATGTGTGTTCAGGTAACGTGGTTTGGCAACTGCCACGGTGGTCTCGGACAGTACGGCCTAGGATCCGTCCGTGTTCCTCCCTTGATTCCCAAAGCCTGGCAAACTAAACAGACCCGATGACGATCCCTGTACCATAGCGGACAGGCGCCCGAAAGGCTGAAGGCTCGGTCAGCCGGAACGACCTGCCCGTTCACCCCTTAACGTGGCAGTGTCACATGGCCTAGGGTTCCGTTGGGAGAAGAGGGTTGCCCTTCCCCCCCCCCTTTTCTACAATTTGGCCAACTCTGTGATGGTAAGAAGTTTTCTTTCATCTTAACACAAACGGATATGAGTAGGCAATCACACGCACTCTCCTCCAATTTATTGTACGTAACTGCTACAATAATCATACGGTTTATATTATCTATGCAATAATCAAAGGGCTTAGCAGAGCTAGTAGAAATTGCATAAAATTTAATATGCATACTCTGTTAGCATATGACCAAAATTAGAATTTCAGCGTTTCCTGAAATTGTAAGGAGTTCAGTATAAGTGGGTTAGACCACTCTGGTTCTGAAACCTTCATAAAAGGCTTCAGGCTACCACCTCTCCAGGCACCCATCTTTCTGGGCACTCTACCACCCCATCTCTCGCACTCTAGCCCCGCCCATCTCTCCGGGTATTCTAGCCCCACCCATCTCTCAGGGCACTCTACCACTCATCTCTCCAGGCACTCAAGTCCCACCCATCTCTCGGGTACTCTATCCCCACCCATCTCTCAGGGCACTCTAGCCCCACCCATCTCTCAAGGCACTCTAGCCCCGCCCATCTCTCCGGGCACTCTAGATGTAGCACCACCCATCTTTTCAGCCACACGATAGTGAAAAAAAAAATGGACAGAGGCACGGGATTGAGGTTCTGTGGGGATGACACTATATGGTCTATGATATTCTAAAGTGGAATATGGCTTTAAATGTACCTCCCCCATACAATGATCAGCAACTCATAAAGAAGCTCATGCCAGATAGAGCAGGGAGGTCATTTGTGGAAGCATATTTCATTCTCATCTTGACATGGTGCCCCTTACTGTGCATGAGCCTAGTTTAACCCCTTGAGGTGCAGGTGCATTTGTGGACTCTGGAGAACACGTGTTGTATAATATTATTATACTGCCTTATGATTGCTAATTTTTTCTTGAATAGTTTGTGACTTCACAGAGGCCCATGCAATCACTTACCCAATATCTGAGGTGCACTGCTATCACGTCCTGTTACATAATTATAAAGGCAGATAAAGAAAAAATGTGATGGACTGTACTCATACTACCATAGGACTGGATTTTGGTGAGATTGCGAAGTGTGAATCAGTAGCCAGGTCGCAGAGTTTAAAAATGCAATGAATACACAATTATTTTTTAAAACCAAACTTTTTAAACTACACATTAGAACCAGTCTTGTGATAGTAACTACTGACATCTTCAGTGGTTATCTTTATTATACCCTGGGCTTTTTTCCCTGATTGTCAGCATATTGCGCACTTATTTCTTGTACAAAATAGGTTGTTTAGGCATCAGAGGCTTGGATAAACCATTACAGGATGTTTATGAGCCTTAGACATGCAAAACCCATCAATATTTTGAGCACGAGGTCACTGTATAAGACAGGAAGCTTGCCTGTAGCCAGCAGCTGTAATCCACTTTACCTGCTGATCAGGTACCTAGCTATGTGACTGCATTGATGTGGCCCAATAAGCTGTCTGCATTTCACGCCAGCAGGTTTCCACCATTTTAAATTCATCAAAATTTAATACTAATCAGAACACAACATATCAAACTAAAAAATTATGTATGCCAAAAAGTCCTGGTAGCTTGCAAAAAAGAAAAATAATATCACTTTTATGACTAGTTAGCTACAGTGCATGCATGTTCAGTGTATGGCAACTAATCAGCACAGAAGATATACTAGCTATCGTACTAGAAAAAGAATTCAACAATTCTTTACACAGTTCACTTTCTCGGTCCACGTGAAAGCAGTACCTTTGCTACGGTATCGATTTGCGTGGCATTCTTGAGAATATAGATATGTGATTCATAGATCAGCTGCACAAGAACACCTTTGTCTGATTCAGCCATATCATAAATCATTGACATTTTGGGAGACAGTCGAATGTAAGGTGTGTTCATGCTCATGCACCAAGCCTCTGCCCTCTCGACTTCCTGGCCATGGGACTGTGTTGACTGGGAGATGAACTGATTAATGAGATTCACTAGCCCAGAGATAGTGCTGCCAATGTGGATAAGAGATCGCAGAAGGTTGCCCAGTCGGGGCACATGAACACCAACGTCTTTCAGCTTAGTACCTGGCATAATACCCGTACCAATTGAAAACACTAGACCTAGTTGGACGTGTTCCCCTTCTCTCTTGCCCTGCTGGAAGATTTCCGTCAAAGCATCAAGTGTTGGATTATTTGACATCACCCCACCATCGATATACCTTTCCATGTACGGAGGTAAATAAACGGGCGCAGCTGCTGAGGCACGTGCCACCTCCCATGCCATCCAATCTCGGGCATGCATTTCCTTATCCCTCGTCTCGTCATAGTTACACATGAGGTGTAGGATGGGAGGATCCATGTCCCCCAGCACAGTTGTCATGATCACCCTCGGCTTATCGTCGTTGTAGAACTTCAACTTAGCTCCATATGACTCCTTCAGGCATGTATCCATAACATGGCCATGGAAAGTTGGAGTACCCGAGCACACGTCTACGGCAAATTTCAGGCAGATGTTTCGACAAATCTCAGGAGATGCCTTAGCATGTGAAATCGCAAGGCCAATGATTGCTCCAGCACTGGTACCAGCTATGTAGTCAAAGTAGGAATGCAATGGGCCACATTCAGGCTGGAGTTGCTTCATCCGTTTCTCCAGGGCGATGAGTGTCTGGGAGGTGACCAGGCCCTTCACACCTCCTCCGTCCATGCTGAGCAGGAAAATGGCATCTTCGGGGACAGAGCCCGGCTCGAATGAGTTGGACAACCCATAATTCTTGTCTTGCAACTCTGCTATATCATTGAGAATCTCAATACACACAGCTGCATCAGAGCTACGTGCTAGGACCAAGGGGGTCTTCCCGGCTTCATTTTTGATGTTTATGTCTGCCCCATAGACGACAAGTAGCTTCACCAGTGATTGGTTTCCAGCCTCTGCAGCGTAGTGTAGAGCGGTGTTCCCAGTTTCAGGGTGACAGACATCAGGGTCTGCTCCAGCTGCAACGAGAGACAGAGCACTATGGAGATGACCCTTCCTGACAGCTAGCATCAGTGGGGTGAAGCCTTTCCGGTTCGTCGTATTCAGAGCATTCATGAAATCGATGTGCTGAGGGTTGTTGAAATGATTCTTGACAACAAAGCCATCCTTTTTGTTGCTAGCGGCATATATGGTCCTACTGTGGCCTCTATCAGCAGCCAAGTGGAGAGGGTTCGAGGAATCCGCACTTCCGGCCATAGGTGTTGACAGTCCTGCACCAGCTTCTAATAGCTCACAAACGGCATCTGGGTTGTCTTCCTCAAAGGCAATGTGGAGACATGTTTTTCCATCCTTATCTGTCTGCTGTAGCAGCTTTTGTTTTTCCTCCTCACTGCCCGCAGATTCGATGACCTTCTTGACACCCTTCCGTGTCCCACCACTGGCTGCCCTGTGCAGAATACTTTTTCCTCTGCGGTTCGTGGTTCCTAGCTCCATCCCTCGGTTGAGAAGAAGCTGAATCTCTTCTTCATTGCCGGACTGAAGAGCAGGCTTCACAATGGACTGCAGCACAGTTGTCCAATTGGGGTGAGCGCCAGGCTAGGGTAAATATTACTATATCAGTAATGGCAATATTCCTCTATAATGGGTACACAGTAGGTCTCAAACAAATGCACAGAATATTTGGGCTTTTGTTCCTTAGCATATTATTACCAGCCGAGCACGCGCTTCGCACGTGCTTGGCTACTGAGATTGCTTTACATTCCCGTGTTTATCTGTGTTTGTCCGCAATTAGTCTCGTGCCCAGACCTACGCTCGTCCCCTCGCAGAACGGTCTGGCGCACGAAGTCGAATTTCTGGGGGTTATGGGCGGAGCAATGAGCTTGTTAATTGACTATTCGAGGTGTGAAATGCTCTATAAAGGCTTACTGAGGTCTCTACACTGACATAAATAAGTGTTTTCTTGTATAATCGTACGTGCAGAAGTAGCAATAAAGTTACAAAACTGTACAGTACGAGTACAAAATACGGCAATTTGCTTTATATCCGAGGAAATACCTTGTATTGACCTTCAACTAGCCCTTGTATCACCAAGACTGGAGTTATTTAAACTTCTAAGCGGCACAAAGAACAATGTTAGCAGCCAGTTCGCTTAAACCGCTTCCAAATCTTGACAAACAATTCAAACGCGCCATTTTATCGTTCCGTAATGGCATTCCAGAGCGTAATAATTACAAATCCTGCAATCTCATTGGATCTTACAGCATTCCCGGAATAAGCCCCAACATTTCGACTTGGTGCGCCAGACCGTTTGGCGAGGGGAGCAGTCAAGGTCTGGTCACGAGACTAGTCCGCAATTATCACGTGCACAAAATTACGTCATTGTGTTAATACTATGCCTCAAAGCTATTGGGGGTTTGCAGGCTCAATAGTCCAAGGTAAGCCAAGAGTATTCTAATCAAAAAAGTACACATCTTATTGTGTACGTAGTCTCACGGTTGATAGCTTGTTTATTGTGTATGTCTTGATGCACATGAGACAAAAGACCAAATCGCACCCTTCGTCAATAGCCAGCAATAGCCACTTCCAATGTGCGGTTAGGAAAACGTGAAGGGCAAGGACTGATAAGGTTTGTCTGCAACTGAAGGAGCAGTTGCCAGCTTCACTTGAAAATACTCAGACAGCAATATACTTGGCCTTACTACTTTCTCTGTGCTTCCGACGGCCCTGTAATATATAAGCCAGGAATCGTGGATACTATATACATGGATGGAGCCATTTAGCTAGTACCCCCCCTTGCAGGGTTTGTTTATTATTCTTAATTACCTACAAACTCTAGTATGCCCTATAGTTAGTCTTCTTCTACTTCTACAATTAAAAAACTCTAATACATACGTTTTTCTCCATGATTTCCACGACATCAAATGCTAGACGCGAGGCTTCCCGTGGCCTTGGTGTAATAATCTCCTTCAGCAATTTCTCTGTCATCATCACAGTGCAATCATCCACCAGTGGCTCGAGAGTGGAGTGAATCTCCTCAAATGCTCGCTGGGAGGACTCCAGGGCTGAAGACTCATGTAGTACAAACGTGGCAGAAGCATCCACCTGTCCCTGAGGGTCGAGATCCCTCTGTTGTAAGATGATGTTGTAGTCTGGGCGACGGTTGAAGACGCTACGCCAGTAGGACAGGCTACAGCACCCACTGATATTAGCCTCCACTTCCCATAACTCCAGCTCACTCACCACCACGTTTGGGAGCTCTTGTGGTGGATATCTGCAAAAGAAAGACATAGCTAATATACTATGTTTGTTACCAAGATCCACTTTTGATGTTAGCTACTGATGATGCTACATAGATGAGTACCATGTCGATATGTAAAATTGAACATTATTGTATAGCTACAGAAGTCAAGACCATGCATACACACAGTGCTATTTAATGCATCATGTCTGCCTCACAATGGTCAGAGTACCTATGTAATCATGACTACTAAATTTGGCCGGACCCACTAAGCGGTGAGGCCAAGCTCCCAAGTGAGTTTGGTGAGCAGGTGCCGTGTTGCACGGCAGAGCTGCACTTTCTTGCTATGGGCATGCAGGTGATGCATGGCACATACAGAGCTGCAGTCCGGTGCTGGGCCTGGCTCGAGGAGCCATGCTATTGGATTGGCGAGGCCAAATTTTTTAAGGCCCAGGTATACCTAATGCCTCCTGTTTATGAGTTGAGGTAGCCGGTTTGCAGCTGGTAATGCTCGGGGAGCAGAGATAGGAGTAGGAGCTTGGCCCCCTCGTAGTGGGACGCATCTCTACACACAATTCCTAGCTAAGCTGCCCCTATGGCTGCCTGTGAACGCTAATTCCGTATTTATCTACCGCTTCGCTGGTTCCGGCACTGAGTTCCAGCACTGGGAGGGAGTGGTGAGAAGCAAACTTCGATTCTCTGCAAGCATGTGGCCTCCCGTGTACTGCACATGCGCAACCTACACGTGACCGTTACCCATGCCTGCGCCATGATAGTGATAACAGTCATGCATTAACCTTAGTTACATTATAACAACAATTAAAATTTTGTGAGGAACACATCCACAGTGTCCGACCCAGAACACCAATTGTTCAGGTGTTCAGGTTAATATTGGCCCCAGTTTTCAACTCAAACAATTAATTGGTAGCTAGCTCAGAATTGGTCATTGTAGTCCTTACTATATATAATGGGAATTAAGTTTGATTTGTTAAACATTGCTCTAATGTCCACCAAGCTCTCCAAGTCCTGTTCAGTTCTCAAAATCGCATTGCTGCATGCACACCTTCCTTTAGAGGTGGGTTCATGACAGCATTCCTGTGTAGTGAGATGGCAGCTTGAGTAGCATTATTGTGGTAACCATATCATGGTCAGGGTGGGTTTCTTCAAGGATGTGGCCCATTAGGCCTACAGCATCCAGCACGTTTGTTCATCCTTACCAGTACATGATCTGCCTTTTTGATGGTCGCAGGGATTTCTTGCCACAGGATGGTATCCAGTGTCAATTCTACCTTCAGCATGAGTTTGAATTTTGCCCTTGTTTGTCATGATAGGTGTTTGTACATTAGCAACTACAGCAGGGTCTCGTGCCTTGGTCATTGTTTTCCCAAATGAAGGAGGCTGTGATCAATGAGCTTATTTCTATGAGTATCAGCCCAGAGCCGTCCAGCAGCCACTTAGGAGTTGTACGTTTGAGGTGTAAAGGTGAGTTCTGCACACCATTCAGCTTTGACTTGAGGCAGGTAATGGAATGCGAAGGCGAACGTATCAACAGTGTCCCACCCCTATCCACCCACAATAGTGCTTAAGTTGATATTGACTAAACTTAATATCATACAAAAAGGATTGTCTTATGTTCACTGCCGATTATAAGCCTGACACAATTATTGCCGAGTGCCTTAGCGTGAGACAAGTAATCTTGCAGTGTCGGCTGGAATCTCAGCTAGTGTATGTATGTATGTATGATATATATTATGTCACGCTTAGGAAAGCAATCTCAAGATTACATCATGAATAATATTTTCTGAAAAATGGTGCCTCTGGGCTGCCAGTTTTGGAATTGCGATGAATGTGACAGATGAATGTGACAATCGAACAAAGCGTACTTATGCTACACTATTGTGAGGCATTTCTACAAGTGTGTACTCATAAGATGTAGCAGCTAGGACATACCAGCACTTTAGCTAATTAGCACCCTAAGCACTAAATACTTGTCTGCAAGATGCATATCCATATCACATTATTCAATGACAGCTGCATGCACTACCGGGTATTAGTCTTGTGGTCTGGGCACAAAGACTCCACTCTATACATGTACACTGATTTGCACTGCTGATCACATTACATCCACTGAGTACTTGGAGGGAGTTGGCATGCAGGAATGTGTGATAATGGCATGCAGCTTTGAAGTTGTTTGGATGCCTGGTGTTCATATTTGTACTATAGCAGCCATAGTAATCATAGGCATTGCAACCTTTGGCCCAAGCTGGCCATTGTACTTTGGCCTACTTTGAGGCTCCTTATATGGATAGCTACCTATAGGCTTCCACTCCAGCTTTTGTCGCCCCAAACATGGGGTGGTGGTCTGAGAATGAGGCTAAGTGATGGAGACTAACTTTACAGAAACCTCTTTTCACTTGTGCCATCACTGAAGCTTGTGCATACACAATAATGCCATAATGGTGATTTCAATGCAGGGAAGAGGTATTGAACAGTCACTGAATATTCATATTGAGATGTCTGATGGACATTTCACACATACAGCTAGTGGCTCATTATTCAGTTTAGAGCCAAAACTCACTGAACTGTTATTCTAGGTGACAAGTATACACTGTAATACTGGTATTAGTAATGAGAGTTTCAACACAGTCTTCCTTGAGTTTTATCAAGCGAATTGCTGATAATTTTTGATGATACACAGTCAGCTGCTGCTGATGCACACGAATGTGCTCACATTAATATTATGCTCAGTGTATGTTTGACTAGGCTCTCCCCACGTGTGGGGGGAGAGCCTTGTATAGGCAGAGCCTGGCACAATGTGCTGAGTCCCCACGTCATTTCCAACCCAAAAATGATGGGTTTAAATAGCACTGGCGATTTTAGTTTAAACAAAACTCCAGGGTGCCACTTTGGTAAAAAAAAATTATAAGGATAACCTGAGCTCAGCTCATGAATTTACCATAAGCACTATAGCAGGCGGCATGGCAGCAACTAGTCTCGCGCGCCAGACCCTCGTACCGACATATGAGGCATGTAGATTCCAGTTCCAGGTCACTCTTACACTTTAATAAATTAAGCGGCAAAAAAATTAAACGATAACCGCATGTGAGGAATCTCATGAAACTGTAGACGTACCATTATGACATCTGTGCTCATGTTGAGGACTTACCTAACACTGGTAACCACTCTTCGCTCCGTATGCTCCGGAGATCCGTTCAGTTGTCGTACGACGAACAATCCTTCTTCCATTGTTGCCCTTCACGGACGACGTTCTCGGGTCTGTGCACTTGACCAGTGAATTTCGGCTACCAGAAACTGATCTGGACAACAAACACCTGCAGTAGACTACACTCGGGCCGAGGAAATTGATTACTGCAACTGTGAGTGCGTGTGGACTGGGCAGGTGATAAGCCACAGAAATTTCATCAAGCATAATATTTATCGTTAAAGCGCTAATGTAATAAGCCTAAATACGTGCGTGTGGGAGAAGCCACAAAGCTAGGAGTTTAATAGTACTGTCACGTAATATTTGGACCCCCGAAATATCCGATCCCCCGGATCGAATATTTCAGTATTTCACGTGAAATATATGATCCCCCTTGAAATATGCGTTCCCCCTTTCCACGCGTACCGCGAGCGGCAGAGAGGGGTGTACCAGGACGGTAAAGGTGTCTATAAAATGGCTTGCTGGCAGTCTAGGTGCCAAAGTATCCCCCAAAATGAATCCAGAAGAGGAGAGCCTGAAGGAATTCGAAGAAGAAAACGAGATTTTGGACCTAGCCATCGAGTATGTGTTGCACGGCAACTACCCTCCAGCCTTGCCGAAGGACAAGAAGAGATCTGTAAGGAAAAGAGCCGCGACGCTAGTAGCAGGCAAAGGAGAAGTATTTCTGAAGAGGAAGGGGCGCCTCGTGAGGATTGTTTCTACTACCGATGAACAACGCCGAATCTTACAGTCTTGCCACTCGGACCCTACCTCTGGTCATTTTGGCACCACGAAGACATGGAGAAGAATCGCTGAGCGTTTTTACTGGCGAGGAATGTCAACGCAAGTGAAAGACTTGGTAAGTACAGCAATAGTTAACAAACCATGTAAATTATTATAGTGTCATAATTTGTTATAACAGAACAGATTCATCGTTATTATTCACACAGGTTAAACACTGTCCTGTTTGTCAACGTATGAACAAGAAGCTGACTATGGAGCGCCCGGAGTTGCACCCTGTGCCTGTAAAATCTCCGTGGCACCACCTAGGAATGGATTTTGTGGGGCCAGTTAGCCCTCCTAGCCAGAGTGGAAATCGATACATCTTGACAGTGTCCGATTACTTCACCAAGTTTGCTTGGGCTAAAGCTATGCCTACCAAAGAGGCTGTGGGTGTAGTTTCAGCACTGAGAGAGGTTAGTACCTAACTAGGTATACTGGGTTGAGACAGAGTGAGAGAATAAATGGAGTAGCAAATGCACAGTCAGTACCTCTGATATTCTCACAATCTTCTCTCTCTGTATTGTATCATTAATTTCTTCTAATCTGCTTCAATCTTCCAGCTGTTCTACATCATGGGCCTACCTGCCGTCATGACGACAGATCAAGGAACGGAGTTCCGTAATCGTGTGAACGACGAGCTGATGAAGGTCTTTGCAATACAGCATCGTCTTACTACTGCATATCACCCTCAAGCCAATGGACTGGATGAGCGGCTAAACCAGACCTTAGTGAACAGTCTGGCCAAGTTTGCTCAGGGCAATCGTGAAACGTGGGATGAAAAATTGCAGGAGATCATCTATGCGTACAATACAGCCGTGCAAGAATCTACCAAGCACACACCCTTTGAGGCCTAACTATGTCAAGCAGCTGCCATGAGTGCCTGTCCCCTCTTAGATTGGTGATGACATCATGGATGAGTCTATTCCTCCTCTACCTCCCCCAATGCCGCCTCTTCCTAAACTTACACTGACACAAGGGCCTGATCACAGTGGGAAGATAGCGGAGGTAGGTTTTTTTACCAATCAAACTGTTGTATTCCCATGCAGTTTATTCATAATGCTAGCACTGACTTTGTCCTGCCCACACACTGTAGTGTGTTAAGCCATAGCAACTTTTCGCCCCTGTAGGCTCAAGATGAGACATATCCTTTCTTGGACAAGTCTTCGACTACAAACTCCAGATTGAATCTGGCAACACTTGATGATCCTTTGGGCGTCTGTGCAGCAAGCACTCCGATTGTGTGTGGGGGGTACTTTCCTGAGTTTTTCCCTTCTACTACTGATCCACCATCACCAATTTTATCCTCTCGTCAGTTTCCTCATGACTCAGCACCAGCCACTCCTTTGCAGTCTCTATTGGAACTTGCTGCCAATTCCCTGGAGAAAGATGAACAGGTGAGGTGCATTATGTTTAATCTTAATTAATAATTACATACCACACTAGCTGCAAGATTACTTGCCTTGTGCTAAGGCGCTCGGCAATGAATTACTTAATCATGTATACCTATTCACTTAGGTTCCACCTGCTGTTGAGATATCATCTCGACTTCCCTCACCTGAAACGTCACAATACTGGGTGGAAAACCTAAATCTTCGATGGACGGATGAGTCTGAGCTGCTGAATGGGAAGTGGTTAACGGACAACCACATCACAGCTGCTAGCAAGTTACTGAGTAAGCAGTATCCATCTCAAAACGGCCTTCAGGATACACTCTTCCTAGCTGAGCGTTATACGTGGACAGCAGGTGCTGCTGACTTCGTGCAGATCAGCAATCTTTCCCGCAGTCACTGGGTGTGTGTTTCCAATATCGATTGTCCGCCAGGCATGGTAGATGTCTATGATTCGATCCTTGCGTATTCGACTGGATCAGTTGCCCTCCGGAAGCAGGTAGCAGCAATTCTGAAAACTCAGAATCGTAACTTTGAGCTCCGTTTTGTTGATGTACAACGCCAGTCAGGGGGCAGTGACTGTGCTCTTTTCGCAATTGCGACTGCAGTGTCACTTTGTGCCGGGCAAGACCCTCACCTGGCTTCATTCGACCAAAACCAGATGAGAAGCCACCTGCATCGCTGCTTCATCGCTGGAAAACTCACATCATTTCCACAGTCCAGCAGGAAACGGCGGCTAGCAAGACATCGTGTCGTTACTCGAAAGACTGTTACCGTCTACTGTTCTTGCAGGCAGCCTTGGGACAGAAGGGACAATACTGCTGGAGATCTCGTTCAGTGCAAGATATGCAAAGAGTGGTACCACAGCTCATGCGAGAACATCCCAGACCAGGCAAAACTTCATGGTGCTACATGGCTTTGCAAGAAGTGTATTGACAAATCATTATAGTTTCATGCATACAGTTTATTGTACATGTCACTTTTCACTTGCATATAGTATATTATAACACTCAAACTTAGTAGCAGTAGCAGTAATGTCGCGGATTTCATTGTGGCGGATTATAGGAAAGCCTCCTGTCCCTCCTGGCACATCATGGCGTGGTCGATGGTGAATGCGGCTCCACAGCTGCAAGTCTGTGGTGCGTTCTTGAGCTCCCAGTCGTATCTTAGGCTGACAGCATCACGAAACTCCCCCTTGTGAAGAAAGAAACCATGGTCGGAGAGTGGGAGAGCTGTAAACCAAGATGAGGATCCTCTTTCTACTGCAAGATCTACGCAACGTTTCAGTTGTGGTGTTAGCTGAGCATGGATGTCCTTTGCCTGCTGGTCTCCTGATGCTGTCGGTTCTCGCTACGGATGGAGCTCTTCAGACTGCGAGTCAGATCGGGGTCAGCAGCTTGATTGATTTCTTGTGTGATGATCAGAGCTGCAAGTGGGGCAGTCAGACGTTGGGATGCATGGAATGCATTTGTGGACAGCGTGACAGGGTTTCTAAGGCCCATACCACCAAGCCTCACTGGTAGGCCTAATAGGTCACGTTCCAGTTTCGAACACGGGGGTCTGCCAGTCAGTGCTGGATTGAAGGTTCGATGGATTTTGTTCTCGAGTGGGATCAGGAGGTCCTGGATGTCTGGGATAGTTCTCAAAAGGTAGGACCAGCAGCTTGAGAGGCCATGGTGAATGCGGCGTAGGCTGCATGTGGTTGAGAGGTGCCGACTTTGGCTAACCTTTTGATCTCGTCAGACCAGGTTTGTACCTTGTTGCAAACGTATTCTTCAGTGAAGGTTCTGGAGCCAATGGCTGCACCGAGATGTCGCTTCCCCTGGATGGTGATGTGCACTTCTGTGTCAGCAAATAGCTCTTTTGCGTTTGTCACGTGCTCTTGCTTAACAACCATTGGAGGCATTGGGGTGGTATCCGAAGGCGGGACCACATGATGAGAGTTTATTCCACCATGATTTGAGGTTAGAGCAGGTAGAGGCACCTGTGGCATCATCGGCAAACCTCACTTGTCGGACACATGGGCAGCTAGATCCCAGCTGATGAATTAGGGGTGTTATTGCCAGGGCGTACATTGCCATTGCTAATGGATCACCTTGCGTTGTTCCCTCAGTGGATGCAATCTCACCATTCCCTGGAATGATCATTCTGATTGGTGCTCTGTACGTGTTGATCAGGATCTGGGCGAGCGGTGGACAGGAGAAACTGATGTTATGAAGAGCGGCCAACCTGTTAAGTGAGTTGAATGCATCCACAAGGTGCACTGCTTCTGACTCAGGGTTTTGGAACTTGACCTTGGCTAGATTACGTCGTGCCGTAGAATATGCGTCAAATTTTGCTTTACGTATGCCAAGTCTCGTGCCCAGACCTCTACTCGCCCGCCGCAGAAGAACTCCTTCAGCAGCGGATGAGTAGACGAGACCAGGCTCGAGCGCGCAGAGATCAAAATATCCGAACATGAGATACGCATAGCAACGAGAAATTTTGGAAAAATGCAATTAATGCCCAACTAATCACCCCCGGGGGGGGGGGGGGGGGCAAACACGTGTTCAAGATAGCAGTTACATGGATGCCGCCTTTGTACTTCTGGCGCACGAAGGATTCGAGATCAGGACAGTCGTCGCTTCTCCAGCAATTGCGTGGGCGATGCTGGTCCCAAACGTTCTAGTGGGTGTGGTTTATGCTAACTAACTTACGTCATGCCTTTGCGCGAGGCCCCATCTGGCTAGTAATTTTAAGGAATTTATGCATTCACAGAAATGAGTGCAAAGGTACATGAAATAGCTCAGGGCTAGTACTAACATGCACCAAAACATATACTGATGTAAAGCTACTTAAAGTTTATAAGAAACAAATGCTAAAGAGTTAGATACGTGACTAGGCAAATGATTTATAGTAGCTATGAGGAAAATAAGAGTAAATGAAAGTGTTCGTATTTGCAAAAATGTTTCTGAGAAGGCTGGGTTTACTGCGCGACTGTAGTAAGAGGAATTTATGGGCATAAGAGGGGATGAAGGAAAATCATGAACCAATTTGTACCACAGTTCAGAATCCAGACTTTTTGCGCCAGAAGAATTTCTGTGCTTCGTTAGCTCTGGGAGCAACGAGAGCCGATTGCGGCACTGTAAGACCAAAGTTCTCTGTCGGCTGATCCTGAACGAGTGGATCTAGCAGCTTTGCTCTTTCCCCTTTGGGCCGGGAACAGTCCACTGCTACGTTGATCCGAGCGCTCCACTGGTAAGATTTCAGGGCTACTATCTCTCCAGTGACCTCATTTTTAACGACCAGCCACGCAATGAAGGACTGGTGTCTGTGCACACTCTGCAGAGTGTCCGGCTGATTTTGACCAACGGGAATTTCCCAGCTAGTGGTGAGAGATAATTCATCGTCCATTGACACCCGCACTTTTTGCTGGCCAGAAGGTCCTTTCACGGTGCTGCATTCAGTGGTAACGCCATACCAAGGGTACCGGCGACCATCTGCATCGCTTACTGCCTCGGACTCGCCACTGTCTAGCTCCGGGATCGTCCAGGCTGACCTACCCGACGGGTAAATATTATAGGACTCCATGTGCGTCACCGCTTGTACCCATCCTACAGTGTATATCTCTCCCTCTTTCAGTGACGAAAACTCCACTTCGGCTTCTGCTCTAAAGTACGGCAAGACAGTGATCAGATTGTTAATGTTCTCGTGGGTCTTGGTAGGAGTGTTGTCCATAGTCGCACTGCTAGAGACGAGTGTGACATCGGCTGCCACAGGATCAATGCTGTCTGCAGCTAGAGCAGCCACAAAGAAGATAACAACAAGCATTGAGAGCTTCATCGCAGAGGAGATTTAAAAATTGCTGTCTACCAAAGGCTTCACTAACTGTCTGCCCGTGTTCAAACCCTGGTCAGTGGTATTTTTATACCTGACTAACAGTCTTGGTATCTGCTAATACATCCCGTTCCTATCCGCCTTGTACATAGGATGGGTGGGACGGAGCAATGTATATATAGAGGATCATGGGGACTGGTAATGAAGGGTGTGGACAGCAATCAGTGCTCAGCATGGGATGCCAGGTGGGTCTGTGAATGAAGGATGTGGACAGCAAGAAAATACTCAGTGTCCATGGATAGCAAACAAACACAATCTCCATTTCGGGAAGTGTATACAGGGACTGATAATAAAGGGTGTGGACAGCAATCAATGCTGTAGCTACAGCGGATGGTGGGAAGTGGGCAATGAACTTCCAGAGGATGGTGATTAAATAGCAGCTTTCAACTAGGTCGTGGATGTTGTTTGCAAGGTGAGCAAGTAGTACATGTAGTCAGTATCCTGTAGCTATGGTAACCACTTTCACTGTCGGGTCTAGCCTCATTCCCAGACTCTAGTGGAGCCTGGGAACGAGGCTATGTCGGGTCCAGAATTACATTTCTCTTAACATACATGTACACATACAATCAATCAATCAAAACGTTTAATGTTACCTATATGGAAGGTACAGCCAGTTCATGAGAGCTTATGAGACAGTATAGCTATATAGGATATAAAAAAACAAAAAAGTTTATTAGCTGCCTCATTCATATGCTTTTGAATGTGTAACTATCCTAATGTGTAGGATTTTCGGGGGGATCGGATCCGCTGTGACACCGCGACCATCTGCATCGCTTACTGCCCTGGACTCACCACTGTCTAGCTCCGGGATCTTCCAGCCTGACACACCCGACGGGTAAATATTATAGCACTCCATGTGCGTCACCGCTTGTACTCATCCTACAGTGTATATCTCTCCCTCTTTCAGTGACGAAAACTCCACTTCGGCTTCTGCTCTAAAGTACGGCGTGACAGTGATCAGATTGTTAATGTTCTCGTGGATCTTGGTAGGAGTATTGTCCATAGTCGCACTGCTAGAGACGAGTGTGACATCGGCTGCCACAGGATCAATGCTGTCTGCAGCTAGAGCAGCCACAAAGAAGATAACAACAAGCATTGAGAGCTTCATTGCAGAGGAGATGTAAAAATTGCTGTCTACCAAAGGCTTCACTAACTGTCTGCCCATGTTCAAACTTCGAGTGCACCGGTCAGTGGTATTTTTATACCTGACTAACAGTTTTGGTATGTGCTAATATTGCTAGGTACATCCTTTACGGCTGTTCCTATCAGCCTTGTACATAGGATGGGTGGGACGGAGAAATGTATATATAGAGGATCATGGGGACTGGTAATGAAGGGTGTGGACAGCAATCAGAACTACAGCTACAGCTCCAACTCGATTAGAGTTTGTGTAGCTTCTGTTTCAGCTATAGTCTCGCGTGGCCAGACTCTCGAGAGTCTGGCCTCGCGAGACTATGTTTCAGCAGAGAGGTACGCGGATCGATCGCGAGCGATACGAACATGACACTGACAGGTGAGTTTCAAGCAACTCCGCTCTCCTGTAGCAGCCATAACAATTGCGTGCGATGCGGGTCCCAAGCGTTCTATGGGTGTGGTTTTGTGCTAACTAACTTACGTCATACCTCTGCGCGAGGCCCCTTCTGTCTAGTAATTATATTAAAGTAATTTATGCATTCACAGAAATGAGTGCAAAGGTACATGAAATACTAGTACTAACATGCACCAAAACATATACTGACGTAAAGCTACTTTATAAGAGCTAAAGAGTTATATAGATACGTGACTAGGCAAATGATTCCACTGATTTATAGTAGCTAGCTATGAGAGTAAAATAAAGTGTTCGTATGTGCAAAAAAATTAATCTTTCTGAGAGTGGCTGGGTTTACTGCGCGACTGTAGTAAGAGGAATTTATGGGCATAAGAGGGGATGAAGAAAAATCATGAACCAATTTGTAGCTAGCTACCACAGTTCAAAATCTAGAATTCTCCAGACTTTTTACGCCAGAAGAATTTCTGTGCTTCGTTAGCATTGGGAGCAACGAGAGCCGATTGCGGCACTATAAGATCAAAGTTCTCTGTCGGCTGATCCTGAACGAGTGGATTTAGCAGCTTTGCTCTTTCCCCTTTGGGCCGGGAACAGTCCACTGCCACGTTGATCAGAGCTCTCCACAGGTAAGATTTCAGGGCTACTATCTCTTCAGTGACCTCATTTTTAACGACTAGCCACGCAACGAATGACTGGTGTCTGTGCACACTCTGCAGAGTGTCCGGCTGATTTTGACCGACGGGAATAGCCCAGCTGATAGTCGGAGAGAAATTATCGTTCATTGACACCCGCACTTTTTGTTGGCCAGAAGGTCCTTTCACGGTGCTGCGTTCAGTCGTAACGCCATACCAAGGGTACCAGCGACCATCTGCATCGCTTACTGCCCTGGACTCGCCACTGTCTAGCTCCGGGATCTTCCAGCCTGACACACCCAACGGGTAAATATTATACAACTCCATGTGCTTCACCGCTTGTACCCATCCTACAGTGTATATCTCTCCCTCTTTCAGAGACGAAAACTCCACTTCGGCTTCTGCTCTAAAGTACGGCGAGACATAGTTCAGATTGTAAATGTTCTCATGGATCTTGGTAGGAGTATTGTCCATAGTCGCACTGCTAGAGACGAGTGTGACATTGGCTGCCACAGGATCAATGCTGTCTGCAGCTAGAGCAGCCACAAAGAAGATAACAACAAGCATTGAGAGCTTCATTGCAGAGGAGATGTAAAAAATGCTGTCTAGCTACCAAAGGCTTCACTAACTGTCTGCCCGCGTGTTCAAACTTCGAGTGCACCGGTCAGTGGCATTTTTATACCTGACTAACAGTTTTGGTATCTGCTAATACATCCTTTAGAGCCTGCAGCTGTTCCTATCAGCCTTGTACAGCATAGGATGGGTGGGACGGAGCAATGTATATATAGAGGACCATGGGGACTGGTAATGAAGGGTGTGGACAGCAATCAGTGCTCAGCATGGGATGCCAGGTGGGTCTGTGAATGAAGGATGTGGACAGCAAGAAAATACTCAGTGTCCATGGATAGCAAACAAACACAATCTCCATTTTGGGAAGTGTAGCTATACAGGGACTGACAATAGAGGGTGTGGAAAGCAATCAATGCTGTAGCTACAGTGGATGGTGGGAAGTGCTTCCAGAGGATGGTAATTAAATGATTAAATAGCAGCTTTCAACTAGGTCGTGGATGTTGTTCGCAAGGTGAGCAAGTAGTAGTCAGTATCCTGTAGCTATGGTAACCACTTTCACTGTCGGGTCTAGCCTCATTCCCAGGCTCTAGTGGAGCCTGGGAACGAGGCTATGTCGGGTCCAGAATTACATTTCTCTTAACATACATGTACACATACAATCAATCAATCAAAACGTTTAATGTCACCTGTATGGAAGGTACAGCCAGCTCATGAGAGCTTATGAGACAGTATAATAGCTATATAGGATATAAAAAAACAACAAAAAAGTTCATTAGCTGCCTCATTCATATTCTATAAATGCTTTTGAATGTGTAGCTAGCTATTCCGGACTTCTGATTCGTATTTCAGACTGAGCTCCTTATTTAATTTTCTTTTTCTCTATTTTGTTTAGGCCTAGCCTTGTTCCTAGGCTCTTGCAGAGGAAGTGGGAGAATAGCATGTGTATAGCTATATATATGCAAAAGTACCAACTTCAGCACAACATTATTAGCTATGTAGACTGGGAATAAGACCATATACAGGCCAGTAGCTACATGCAACTTTGAGTCTGTAAGGGTGTCTCAAACACTAGACTGGATTCTGCACTAGAATAGCTATAGGACTGGAATGTGGCACTGAATTATCAAAAGCTTGGCTATTGTGGCAGGAACTGATAATACACGTAAGGCAAGGCAGAGACCTTAGACTCTGCCCACCCACACATAGGTTTATGCATATTCCCATTAGCCTTGGTCCCAGGCTCACTCCTCTAAAAACTGAGGCATTCCTCCCTTAGAGGAGTGAGCTTGGGACTGAGGCTACATTCCCATACTCTTCGAATCATATAAATGCTCTCTGGATAAATAGATAGCTATAGCTAGGCAAAAACTTTCAAAAACAGAACTAGCTATGTTTAGCTTTACAAGAATGTGCAATCACACTACAGCACTATAATATCTCATCTCATGGAAAATATTCAGTGTGCAGGGACAGAGGCATCGGAAGGAAATGAAAAGTGTGTGTGTGGGGGGGGGGCTAAGAAGAGAGGCGCCGAGTCAAATTTCCCGCGCGAAGCGCTGAAAATTTCCCAATTTCCACTCAGGAAGCGCTCTCGTAGTATCTCGTGTACGGTCTTCTATCCAAAGGAGAGGTTTGGAAACTTAAAGGTCACCGGCTGGTGAGGCTTGCTAGAATGTCTTGAACGATATCGGTAGCTGTGCACGCGTACAACAAGTTCAGCCCCTCTCGTTCAATAAAGGGTGGAGCTAGCCTCGACGAAGGCTCGATCTAGTCTGGCGAAGCCAGACCCGAAGCGCGAAGCGCGAGGGTCTGGTGACAAGCCTATATTACGTTTTGTACTCCCTGCAGAAATTTTGCAGTCCAATCAGATTGCAGAACAGCTAATTAAAATACCGATACCACGTGAACCCGCTAGACGGTACGGCTTCGGGCTTCGAGTGCAAGTAAGCTTTGACACCCACTCAGAACGAGAGGCAGCCAGAAGTGCAGCAAGGGAATTGAGCTACCTGGACTTCAAACCTGAACAGCTGAAAGTTGTACTGACATTTGTAAAGGGTCGTGATGTGTTTGCTGTACTTAATAATATTCATTAAGCGTTATGTAATCTTACGTATAGTATTACGTACTGCGGAACAAAAGTTGGTATAGGCTTGTCACCAGACCCTCGCGCTTCGCGCTTCGCGCTTCGCGCTTCGCGCTTCGGGTCTGGCTTCGCCAGACTAGGCTCGATCCAATTTAAGTCAGCAGCCTGCCGTTGGACTGTTGGCGTCTCACTCACTCCAATCGCAGCTGAAGGACTTCCTGTATGCCTTATGCTTGTGTGGTATCACAGCCCGAATCGTCAAAATTGGGGGGGGGGGGGGCTATTGGTCGTTACTAAACCCCGGGACGGGACGGGACAGCGACGGGACGTCCGGTCCCGTCCCGTCCCGGATACTAAAATACGGGATGTAAATTCGCAATGGATAGCGAAAAACGAGCTGTAGTTTCTGCATATTACCTAAAAACATAGCGTCAGAGGCTCCTCTATTAGCTATGCTTGAGGTAAGGATAGAATAACCTGCTCTGCATTTGTTGCTGTCACTTCTATTGGTGCTATATGATAGCTCTCATTCGGCGCGCTCAGACTAAGGGGCGGGGTTTCAGAAGCAAACTCTTGAAGCTTCAGTCGGACATTACTATACCTATCATAGGCGTAGGAACCAGGAACGGGGGGGGGGGCTGAGGGGGCTGTAGCCCCCCCAATATTTATAAGAGGGGGGCTCAGCCCCACCCTTCCCGAGGCCTTGCTTTCTATTATTATAGCTAGTATAAGCTGTTGGTACCTTGCCAGTTACAATCGCAGCTTCACAACTCCACAGAACTGTTGCCACTGGTGTAGTTCATCCGGACCACTTTCGTACGATCGTGTAGAGGAAACCCCTTAGCGAAAAAAGCGAAATGCGCTATATGCCTTATACATGTGCGCGAGGCATTTATTGCGGAGCGAGCCACGCCTTCTCAAGCTCTCATATATAGCTACCGTACAGCTAAAAAAGAGTATGACTACGCTTTGCAGCAGGTCGTCCTACACTTGCCAAAATTGCACCACAAGCGATCTCAAAAGGCCTGAAATCTCAAATTTTCCCGGGGGACATGCCCCCAGACCCCCCTAGCTTGGAGCTACCTATGGCAGCCTACGAGTTCAGCCCCCCAAAGGGAAATTGCTTCCTACGCCTATGTCTATGCCTCTCGGGAAATGTTAATTCCTGAACTCCTGGCCTGTATAGACGGACTTAGTCTTGGTAGTACATTGCCGATCGATAGATCTACTGCGTGCTAGTTATTCTTTCACACAGACAGCTACATGCTAAATTAAAGATCAAAGTTTATCATGTTTTGTTTTTTTGCGATTGTTTTATAGAGGTGTTCTGCCTGTGCGCACGCAGCTGTCCCGTATTTTAGTATTTTAGTGCTCGAAGGTCACATGCGCATCGCCGAGCAGCCCCGTTACCTAAGCCACATTTATCTCAGACGTTCACGCCCCCCGGCGGGTAGTCTCGTACCCAGACCACGCCCGGGAGCTGCAGGAGGCGGGCGTGTGGGCACGAGACTAAACCCACATGTGGCATGGGAACGAGGCTAGCGACAGGCTGGCTCATGAAAAGGAATCAGCCGGGCCAGCCTGTCGCTAGCCTAGTCGCAACGTTGTGCATGTGGTTCGAGCAGTGAGTCAATAAACTGTAGAGCGATCGTGACTAAGCAGCAACAAACCAAAGAAACAGCTGCAGATTGAAGATACAGTAGTCGATTGGATGTGAGAACAGACATAGTCCAGTCCATGGTCCAGTCCAGAGTCCAGAGTCCAGCTTTTACAGAGACCCGAGAAAAGCTGGGGAGTGGAGCCTGGGTATCTGTAAAAGCTGGACTGGACTAGGTCTAGATTTTGTTTTAATTCTGCTGCTAATAGCTGCTTACAGTTCTGAGATGTTAGTACCTTCAAGGAAATTGACTGCATCCCACCGTTGTGGTATCAAGGAGGCCGCGAAGCTGGAGGCTATGACGTCAATCCACAATTTCATTCCGCACGTGATAGAATTCGGTATACGCGTACGTAAATTAAAGCAGCAGTGGCTGTGGTTTCACGGTCTAGAATCACCTGTAGTGCTCGCTAAGAGTTTCTGTAAGTTCATTAAGTTGTCAAATCTTACTGTGCCATGTTTTCCAGTGTCCTTTGGTGGCTGAAAACGCTACAGACACAGAAGCAGTGTTGAAAGCCATTCGATACTGGTAAGCGGGTACATGAAGGCTGATTCTAGCCTTTATCACTTTTCAGTGCTTTTCTATTATAGAGTCTTATCTGGGATCGTGCAGTGTTGACAAACGTTATGCCTACTTGCTTATAGGTATGATCTACGAAGCTAGTAACAATAGTGGACCAACCGCTAGCATTCTTACCTAGAAAAACGGGTGGGATGCAGTCAATTTCCCACTGGTACTAACGCTTCAGAACTGTAAGCAGCTATTGGCAGCAGAACTAATCAAAATCTAGACCTAGTCCAGTCCATAGTCCAGTCCATGGTCCAGTCCAGAGTCCAGCTTTTACAGTAGTCTCGTGCCCTGTCAGAAAATTCGTCGGGGCACGAGACTACTTTTACAGATACCCGTACCCGTGGAGCCTGGGAACGAGGCTAGTCGTAACGGTGAGCATGATGACGTAATTGCAAAATAATCCCGTGGATATGGATACGGTCTATTAAAGCCACTGCGGATACAGTATCAGTTTATCTGTACAGTGTACTATTAGCTGAAAGAGTACACGTATTAGCTATTTGCATCATCCAAGGATGGGTCTTTCTTCCTATAATACTCATATCATGCTGATGGCTAAAGGCCTACTGCTACTGTGTGCTTGCAGTTGCAGTGGAAATGACAGTTCTAGTGAATCGTCTGCACAGACTAGTAAGTTTATAGTTGGATATTACTTAGACATGGCCCTCGCATTTGCATGCAATTTTTTTGAGGCATTCAAGGAGGGAAAAGTTTATTAACCCTTGTAATTCTCAACAGGTTTACATCTTCACCCAAATGGCACTCTGGTGATGAATGAGAATGATACAGCTGTTGTCACATGTTTGGCTTTCTATAGCAATGATCGTCATGTAATAATACGACTGAAACTCAATCAGCATGTGCTGCTACTTGGTGATAATGATATCCAAATTCAGCCCAAATTCAGCAATTGCACGGTGGATGCTAATCCTATGGGGCAATCCTGCCAGAATATTACAGCCATCGTTAGGGGAGATATGAGTCTGAACTCAACCTTCCTCAGCTGCTTTGCAATTAATGCAGAGAGTGTTCAAATAGAACGGCAGACTGTGAATGTGACTATTGTGATAATGAAAAGTGAGTGAGTAAATGAACACAGCCCAGTTAATGCACTATGCAGTAATGAGTGTATAGTTATAGCATTATAGCTGGCCCTTTACTGGGACTGCACTAATATCGTATCTCGCCAGAAACTACTGATTCTAAATTGGCAATCAAAACATTTCGCAGTCTTGTATTGTAGTAAGAATATGCCATGGTTGTGATTGATGATCTCACAAGGATCTTTACATCTGATGTGAGATCAGAATCCCATGAATTACAAGGTGAGTGTGTGATGGCCTCAGCCAAATGCTCAATCCAAAGCAAACTCTGTACATGCACACAAACAGCCCCCACATGTGATCTACTCTGGGCTCATTTCTCAGAATATCTGATTGTGAAGAAAGAAACCACGCTTACATGGATATAGAAATTAGCATGCCCAGGAGCGTAAAGCATGCCATAACTATAGGCGATACAGGCAAATGAAGATCATAATTGAATCACTTGCATCTAATTAGTCACTATCTCAAAGAAAATATTGTGGTTCACATTTGAGTTTAATGGGAAATATATATAGCTAAACCTTGTATTGTTTAAAGCTCACTTGTTTATTGATGTCTTAGAATACGATGTCCAAAATCCCCTTCCAGTAGGTAATAGAAGTGAAGAAAGGTGAGTATTCTGTGGTCTTCAAAATGCCGCAATTGAAGCAACCCACATTATAATAGCAGCGCATACTGATGCTGTCCTAATGGAGTGGGCTTTAAATAGTTCTGTTTCAATTCCAGCCCTGGTCAGGAGTGCTTTGAGCCGTTGAGATATCACTGCTAAAAAGGAAGATTTGGTTAATGGATTGCATCTAGCTATATTGTTTTTCATTAGCATTATCATACACATCTAGTCATGGTACACAACATGTGTAAGGGAACAATGCTCTACTGACTGTATTGCCTTACATAGCTATCGTAGTGTGGATAGCTCATTGCCATAATAATCAGTATGTCAAAGAGCTGTAGAAAAGCAAAACAACTTACGTGACTTGTGACTGTCTCTATACTACACACATAATTAGCCAACACAATATTACACAGTTTACATAATATTACGTCTCTGATAGCTCATAGTCATCTCTGGTTTATCCAGCCTCCTCCCTGCTTCTAGCCACTCATGTTGAGTACACCAGCATATGGTAGCTTCCCTCTACTGTATACTCCCAGGAAATCGCTAAAAATATATTAACAAAACTTTGCTGAATTCTTTTTAATGACTTGCTGTACCTCATAGAAGTGATCATGAACAATTCACACTGTGGACAGAAAACAACTGTTGGCTGTTGTTCGACAGACTGTAAATTAACAGTTGTGTAACAAATTCCATTCCTGGGACACAACTATGGTATTGTGATTATAGCGTAAATTGACAATTATCGACACATAAACGGTGCGCCCCACTAATGTCGCTCTCATTAGTCGCAGAATGCTCACTCTTGTGCCAGAAATGAGGTCATTGAGTTAACTAAATAATGCCCCACCACTGAGGATGTTGCAATTCTTCATCTGGAAGCGACAGTGCAGTGGCCGTACCCATTCATTTACCAATTAGCATCACCCTATACATAATATCGTAACTCTGGTTTACGTCTTTACCCAAATGGCACTCTCGTGATGAATGAGAATTATATAGCGTTGTCACATGTTTGGCTTTCTATAGCAATGATCGTGATGTAATAATATGACTGAAACCCAATCAGCATGTGCTGATCTCTGTGTGATAATGATATATTCCAAATTCAGCCCAAATTCAGCAATTGTGCGGTGGATGCTAAGTCCTATGGGACAATCCTGCCAGAATATTACAGCCATCGTTAGGGGAGATATGAGTCTGAACTCAACCTTCCTCAGCTGCTTTGCAATTAATGCAGAGCGTCTTCTAATAGACCTGTACATAATATCGTCACTCTGTACAACTTCGAATTCCTGTACTCAAGTAGAACTTTGCTCCACTGACGCTTATACATACTACCTTAGTTAGACCACTGGATACCAAATGCCAATGATCTCTAGCCTTGTCTTAGTACTTTAATAGTCTTTATGCAAATTTGAGACTTAAGAGAACAAACCAGTAAATCAGAGAAACGAGAAGTTCACTACACTGTACACATGCATCTAAGACAGAATTAGCTAGACCGCTGTTGTTCGGGATAGTCATAAGATCTGGCCACAAAAACACAGGTGTAGAGCTGTAGGTTGTTGATACTCATCTGATACTGGGTCTCAGAGCACCTTTTACAACCGCTACAGTCGGTTCTGCTGGATACAGCAAGCAGTAGGTCCGATTGATGCCGGTCCTTTGCGAACCAGTCAGCCTTGAACATATCTTGCAAAAAAAACCAGCAATTAGCTCATTTCTTGCTTGCTGGATACAGAAATGAATCAACCAGAAGTAAAGTTTCCGTTCACCCCCATTCCCTCACTACACATTCATAGATACCTATTCCATATACTATTAAATACTACTGTGCCGATAATTGGTACTGACCGATAATTCGCAACTTTCGCTACCATATGCTCCATTTTTCGTGAGCAGTGGCCTTGCGAGACTAATCATTTATTGCACATGTACATGTAGTTGGGGTCAAATACGTAATATTAGTAAGGCATCCTTATTCAGGGGGGTAGCACTGTAGCACTGCAGGATGCTCATTGTTTTGTACGTTCTACTACTGAGGGGTCAGTGTGTATTGAAGTGTGAGTTACGGTCTTCTCTATTCTCTTACACCCTGTACTATGTCTTCCATAGGAACCTCAGTGACAGCACCTAGAGGTGAGTAATATTCCTTGAGATACAGTGCTCACTATTTTACCAGCTGGGCATACATGAAACGTGCACCTAAGATTGCTTTCCATTTTCATTTTTCTTATAGTTATAATAACTAGTTCCTTCCTGAGTACATGTATGTTACGCACGAAGTAGAATATCACAAGAATTGTGAATCTGATTGCCATTCATTGTGCTTTTGTATAATAAGCTTCATTACCATTACCACGCCTATTTTCCAATAATATGTTTACTACATAGCTGTATGTGTAGTACGTTATGTATCTGAACCTATCACAAGCACAGAATAAAATTTAATGTCATATGCATATCACTGGTTTCCTAACTTAAATTATGTGGCTACTGACTAGCTTTCAATTTCAAATTCAATTAGGATTTAATTCTCGCTTGATTTATAGTATACAGAAAGAATGAAGAGGGTTTTTCAGTTGTCTCTTGCATAAGAACAAAAGGCTCTCTGGATACTAGTACATGTAGCTAATTCAGTTAATCGACCTCAGATTTCTCCAAAACATCTTCTGGAGAGCTGTGCTTAACTGTCTCCTTCCAATACTGTTTATGCTTTGCACTCCTCCATATTTGAAAACAACCCATGACCCAATCAGTATTTGTGTAGTTATGTACACATTTTCATGCCTGTCTACAGGTGGTGACAGATTCATTGCTAGCTACAGCAAGCAGATTTACATTCTTGTGTACTGGACCTATGCAGTATATACAGTAATTAATGCTTGTGAAAAAGCCACTCATAAATGTCTGCATTGTAGCTAGCGCACAACTACATAATTATGTATACTTTATGAATCCTTAATCAGACCATAGCCTCTTTTTCAATGCCCATGCAGTGAAACCAACAATATTTCAACCGCCAGATTCTAAAGTGGTGTTGGCAAACCAAATTACTAGTATTAATTTCATTTGTGGAGCCATGGGGAATCCAAGACCAGAAATCTCCTGGAAGTTTAATGGTGCTTCTGTGACAAATGCAAGATTTCAGAATGAAATTATTTTTATAAATGACTCAACTATACTTCAACAACTCATCCTCTATCAAGTACAGGAGACTGACAGTGGGAGTATAATCTGTGTGGGAAGGACATCAGATCCAGAAGTCTTTGTAGAGCAGGAGAAAGCCACTCTTACTGTCCTGAGTATGTTATTATTGATGTATGTGGGTGAAGACTGAATTGTGTATGCACTAAGCCATGTACTGAGTGAGAGTTATATACATTTATAATTTGTACCAGGGAAACAGTTAGCAGACAACTACTAAGCAAGGTGTGTATGGTGTATGTGGCAGTCCCAGGTAGAAAACGAACATTATTCCATCGTGTATTTCAATCGCATCTGCGTGTTCAAAGTGCTATATCTCAGAACTTCCGTTAAGGGCGGGGGTCATACGTGCTGTGTAGAAGCCTCACATATTGACGCAATTACGTAGAGCGTATGAGCCCCGCCCTTAACGGAAGTTCAGAGATACAGCACTTTGAACACGCGGATGCGATCGAAATACGCGATGGAATAATGTTCGTTTTCTACCTGGGACTGCCATAATATTATATAATCATGTGTATGAGCAAACCACTGTGGTATCTTAGCAAAATAGACCCCATGTGCTAAGAGTACTGTGGTGATCAGTTAAAGCACAAACACTACTACTAAGCAATTTTTGTATGGTGTATATATATAATCACCAGTGTATATATGAGCAAACCACTGTGGTATGTTTCTTAGCAAAATAGACCCCATGTACCAAGAGTACTGTGGTATGTACAATATTCTCCTTTCTGTAGCTAACAACTTTACTCCAGAGGCAGAAATCACCATTACTGGTGACTTGCAGGCTCGCTTTCAACTTTCTGCTGCTATTCAAGATGAATTACAATTCCTGGTGAAATATACAGAGGCAGGGACTAATCGACAAAGGGAGCAAACAATTAACGGAAACTTTATTAACCAACAAGCTATTTTGATTCAAGTTCCAGCAGAAGAATTACCATTTTCTGAATCACAGTTCACATTACAGATTGCTATGGAAGTGGAGGGTATTTTAGGAGAGTTTACATCACCAGTGGGTAAGGAAACATTAAGTTAATATTGTGCATTTTGAATTTATGGCATGAGTGGTGTAGTCAAGACGTTGGTACGGCATGAGCTGAGGCCATTCCAAATTGATTTATGATTTTTCGGCCTGCTTTATCAAAAATGAGGATCAGGGTTTATTGAAGTGTGAGTTATGGTGTTCTCTGTTCTCTTACACTCTGTACTATGTCTTTCATTGGAACCTCAATGACAGTACCATGGAATCTTTCCTTATATTTAGTGAGTATCGATAACTTGAGATACAGTGCTCACTAAGAGAGAAATTTTACCAACTGGGCATACATGAAACGTGAATCTAAGATTGTTTTACATTTTCAGTTTTCTTATAGTTAGTCTGACTAGTTGCTTCCTAAGTAATACATGTGTGGTGCTCACGAAGTAAAATATCACAAGAATTGTGAATCAGATTGCCATTCATTGCGCTTTTGTATACTAACCATGACCACGCCAATTTTCCAATAAATTGTTTACTACATAGCTGTATGTATATTATAATTGTTCAAATTTCTTATCATACACCTCACTACGAAAATGAAAATTCTTGATTCCTCTGTCCAAAGATTGATACTTTCTTAGTGTCGCAGGTTCGCCACTCACTTTAAATGGAGCGTCTGATATAATCACAATATGTGGTTTGTGCACTACATTGTTAGATATAATCTGCTCATTGTATCCTTTGGTTTTTAGTAAAGAAGTTGATTTCTCAGTACATCATCCTTAAACTTGTGCTTAGTAAATTATGCCTGACAGTGTACCACTACAGAGTGTAAACTAACAGCAACAGCAGTTACATAATAACAAATTGCATTCCGGGGCCACAACTGCGGCATTGTGATTACACCAGACACTTTGTTATTGTTTTTTTGTGAGTGGTGGTTGCATGAGATTAACCACTTACTATAGTTGGATCAAACGTAATAATAGTGAGGTATCCTTATTCAGAGATTCATTATGGGTGTAATGGTTTAGGTATGTCCTACCACTGAGGAATCAGTGTGTATTGAAGTGCATGGCGAGTTACAGTGTTCTCTGTTCTTCTACACTCTGCACTATATGTCTTCCATTGGAATCTCAATGACAGCACCCACAATGGCCACAACTGGGGATCCTTCGTTAAGCCCAGGTGGGTAACAGTGCTCACCAAGAGAGCAAATTTTTCACTGTAAAAATCTGAAGGTTATTTTAGCCAATAAATTTGTTACTAGAGTTGCAACTAATATAGACAGTCAGTGACAGCTGGTATTGCAGCACTGCTTTGACATGTGCTGTCCGTATATGAACTAAATCCAATTGTTTCCTGTCAAAGCTGTGTACTATACTGGCTACATCTGTGTAGTAAGAGAGTCCTGCTTTTAACTGATCACCAGATTGTCACTGTAGCACTTTGGCATGTGACCATGAGCTATCCATACTATGCCATCGGATAGCCATGTAAGGTATTGCAGTCAGCAGAAAATTGTCCCTTTACAAAATCTGTACTATAGTACAAAATAATAATGATGCAACTCCAGTAAACAACCCGTTGTTAAAATAACCTTTCCTTTTTAGCAGTGAATTACAAGCTGAAAATGTGGTACGAATATAAGCAATCACCTGCAATTGGCTGGTCCTAATACATTTTTCTGTATGCAGTTGCTTCCTGATAACATAGCTATATATGTTACTCAGGAAGTAAAACGTTACAAAATTACGGATATGATTGGCCATTCAGTGTGCGTAATAGGATTTTACACCCATTTTCCAATACAACTATATGTGTATTTATGCATCTGCACTTATCATATGCACAGAATAATATGTGGTTACAGCATAATAATTATAGTTAAACTGCAACGACAGATACATTTGTGGCAACCACCTAACACTACTGTTTCATTTTTGTTGATATTGTAGTCCTACTTATGTATGCTTACTAGTTTACCCACCATAGGGTTTGGAACATTTTATGCCTTGTACCAATCTCCAACTATACTTTTATTAACTTCTCAGTCGCTCCCATTGCTGGTGCAGTTGGTGGCTTGGTGATTATGCTAGCAATTGCTACTGCTGTAATTATGCTGAGACTCAGGATTGTAAGAAGAAAGAAACATCATGATCATCAACGTGTTTATGAGAGCGTTTCACTCTATAACATGCGATTCCAGCCAAATTGTGCTTACACACCTAGTGCCATTGCAAGACAGAATGAATCCAACCATGACCTTAGTGATACAATAAACTCTGATATGGCTGATGTAAACAACAGGCTTCACGAAGATGATCAAGCTAGAAATGAGTCTCGGAATGGAAATACGTCTGAAAGTGCTATTAATGAGGCAAGTGACAGTCAGTATCAGGAAGCTCTGTATAAAGAGCAGAGTTGTACAGCTAATCACGAACAACAGCAAGCAAGATCATTTGACCTGGTTCAAGACTATATTGAAGAACAACAGGCAAGTGGGCCGTATGACCAGGTTCAAGATTATGAAAAACAGCAAGCAAGTGGTCCATATGAGAGAGTTCAAGACTATGAACAACAGCAAGCAAGTGGTCCATATGAGAGGGTTCAAGACTATGAACAACAGCCAGCAAGTGGACCATATGAGAAGGTTCAAGATTATGAGCGACAGCAAGCAAGTGGACCATATGAGAGGGTTCAAGACTATGAACAACAGCTGAGAGGGTTCAAGACTATGAACAACAGCAAACAAGTGGTCCATATGAGAGGGTTCAAGACTATGAACAACAGCCAGCAAGTGGACCATATGAGAAGGTTCAAGACTATGAGCGACAGCCAGCAAGTGGACCATATGAGAGGGTTCAAGACTATGAGCGACAGCAAGCAAGTGGACCATATGAGATGGTTCAAAACGTGTATGAAAAACAGCGAGTAATACTAAGTGGTCCATATGATTGGGTCCAAGGCTATGAACAACTACAAATAAGCAATCCAAAAGACCAGCCTCAAGACTATGAACAGCCAGCAAGTGAACCTTATGGCCAGGCTCAAGACAGCAACATGCAGACAGTGAAAGACCCTAATGACTAATTTCAAGACAAACAACAGCAAGAAAGTTAGGCCAGAACTGTATGACGTCGGCTGTATTATATCATAATCTTAGTGTGTTACACACAATTAATAAACCACTTGCGGTGTTTCAACTTTGTATGTATGCATGTCTTATAATGTTGCATGCTTGCGTTCTGCCTATCCAACTTCTGTTACTATGCAACTATATGTGTTCATTTGCCAACTGCTTTAAAATTAATATTGCTCCTAAGCTCACAAAAGTAGTCAAAGTGATTTGAAGACAAATAGAACTACAAGTTCAGAAGTATAATAATAATTACGACTTAGTGGCAGATACAGTAAAATAATGAATGTAAGGGAGTGATATACAAGGTCATTGTTTTAGTGGAAACCCATTTCAAGCATAAGAAGTCAAATAAATTAATGATTATATGGTTCTCCAATCATCAGATCAGACATTACTGGAGAACCAGTTGTTTTTCACTCCAAAATACTTAAATTTGCTGTTTTGAATTGGGTAATTGTAAATTTTGTAAATGGGCTACTGTATTGTTTTTGCGTTGTTCTCTTTAGGTAAGAACCTGTTTTATATTTTAGCAAATTCCTAAAGTGAGAATTCAGGTCAAATGCTGCATACTGCTAGTGTTCATCACCTCCTTCCCTACACCTGCTCTTCTACAGCAGTGCACTGGGAATTACATCTGTCATGTACTGATTAATGAGGACTTACCTCGCAGAGCTGAGCTGTGTTTGGTTCTCTCAGACTGTGTGGAAGATGTACTTCAGTTGATTCTGATACTAGTAGCCCTACAATTCCTACCTACATGGGAGTCACACCCTGGACAGCGGAGGAATCGTAGTGGTAAAGAACATAGGATTTAGGGGATTGCCTGCGTAAGTGAGTATGGTTGTTTACAGTGGCTCCTATAGCCATTGTGCACCTAGCTCAAGTCTGGAATTCTTCACATATCATCTTTACATATAAGTAAACTCTTGTTTCTAACTGTGGCAATGAAATACATACATAAGAGTGAAGTTGAACAACAGCTAATTGGCACAGGGATGAGGGCAGTCCTGTTGTTTTTCTGTGCCAAGTAACTTGTATTTATCAATTGAAATTATGCAGAGGGGTTTTGGATATGGGATACTGGGACTGAATATGTTTGAATAATTACTAAAGAAAATATTCTTAGCTGTAAAAGAAAAACATTCTTGCATCCAGATTGTATGTTACCTATTGCATTGGTATAAATGCATGCTCTTATGTAAATGACACAATGTTTCCAAATAAGAACCACATGGAATATGATACTTGTACAAACCCTCTCCAGGGGTGGTTTGAGTATCATGTTATATATCATGCACAATTGGAAGAAAATGCTGTTTTTTTTTGGTGCAAATGTGCATATTGGACTATATTTATATGTAAGTAGTTTATCAGTAGTAATTGAACATTCTTATCTATCTTGGATATAGAAATAATACACCAAAAAGTTCACCTAAAACTACTGTCCATTAGCTTCCAATTCGTCCCAAGGCTCTTGTGTGCTTTGCTATGTTAAAGCGAAAGTGCATGTGGGCCTGGGCTAACTCTTCATCCTTTCTCTCCTGTTTTCCTTTTCTATATACTTTATTCCCCCCTTAATTACTCTTCATATTTTATGCAAACTGGCTTGCTGTCCATTGGGGATAATGATAAAGTTTTATCTATCTATATTTCCATTCATGTATAAGTTTATCAAAACAGTACCTGCTAAAGAGTGAGTCTCAAGGGGAAACAGGTAATTAGAGATAGGTGATAATGGCTTCTGATTGGGATAGGTTTCTTGTAACCACTTGTCAATGACTGTATCTTCAAATATATACCTCTGAATTTTTCTACTGGTGTACACAAAAATGATCGTACAGAGCTGACTGATGATGTGAAGACGTTCATAATGACAGTATTTACTACCTCAAAATTTCTTATTTCTTTTTGCCTTGTTTTCCTGTGGTGGAAAGGAGAGTGTGTGTACAATGTGGTGACAAGGAAAGAGTCACCCTGCACAGCTGAACTGTGTCTTACTCTTGAAGAATATGTAGAAGATGCCGCAAACTATTTCACCTCTGATACAACTCTACTATTTCTGCCTGGAAACCACTCTTTAAATATCCTTGGGTTTGTTGAGATAATAAATGTGAGTAACTTGGTGTGGATAGCTACACACCAGGATTTAAAGGTTTGTCTGAGCCAGTGAGTAGGATTGTTTGCAGTGGGTCAGAATTCTGGAATTCAGGTATTGCGATTATCAATGCGACAAATCTCCACATTGAAAGCCTATCCTTTTCAAAGTGTGGAACATTTACCATTTTGCTTGAGAATGAGCTGCTTAATGTACGAAATAAATCCGCATTTGTAATGGGAGGTGGCTTGAAAGCAGCACTTGTCTTGGTTAGTATACACTCGTTGATAGTTGTAAATGTGACTGTAGAAAAAAGTTTCGGTTATGGGTTGCTTGGGATTAATATTTTGGGAGGATCAATAAAAGGAGCAAGCTTTATTGAAAATAACTTGTACACATATGATCATGCATACTGCTCACTAATTGCTGGAAGTTATTGCCATATATCTAGATGCATTGGCGGTAATACCCTTCTTGTGTTCGAAGACCACACTGACAATGAATGCAAAGATACATGCAATTCATACAAGCTTGAAGTAGGGAACAGCAAATTCTTTCATGGAATTAGTGTATGCGAGCTTGAATTGGGGTACCTACAAGCAGTGGGCGGTTTGGGTGTGCTCTTTGGTCAGAGTTCCTTTGGGATTGAGGTAGACATATACAATGCAAGCTTTGAGGGAAACTCTGCACCACTTGGAGGAAATGTGCATATTGAATTTCATGGCTCTGTAAACAATTCATCGATAAAATTGCGGGAAACATACCTTGGATATGGAAATTCCATATTTCATTTTCCTCTATCTGAAGGAGGTGGCATATACCTGATATATATAGTATTACACGGCAGGTCTATATCTCACCGTGCAAAGGTTGATGATACTCAGCAGAATGCATTCATCATGTCTGAATGTGAAATAGTCCATGGTGCAGCCAAAGAAGGGGCAGGAATGCATTTAGTCATAATTGGTACAGATAACCCACGGCACATTTTCAGCATATTCATAGAGAATTCTTTGTTTAGCGATAATATTGGACTGAATGGTGTAGCAGTATTTATCAAGGAGTATCAAACCTCTCCTTTTGTAAATCTTACCCGAATTATGTTCAGCAACACAAAATTCATCAATAATCACTTTGTAGTAGATGATGAGAAACTCTTTCCTGACCTTCCAGCACAGCTGGGAACAGTGTGGGCCCTATCCATACCATATCTCACTTTCGAAAATTGTAGATTTGACCATAATGAGCTCTCTGGACTGGCTGCATGGGGTAGCAATATTATTTTTAGTGGAGAGAACAATTTTGTGTCAAATCGTGGCTATAAAGGAGGAGGTATGGGACTATCTCAAACAACATTGTATCTGCTTCCAGATTCCACCATTCATTTTATTGGTAATCATGCCTTACAGCGGGGTGGAGGGATTTATGTGGACAGTTCTCAATTTGATCTATTGAGCTCCTGTTTCTTTCAGATACATGATCCTAACCATTCAACTCAAGTGAAAGTTTCTGTTACATTTCAAAACAACTCTGCCGCCGAAAGTGGTACATCTCTCTATGGAGGACTGATTGATAGCTGTTTTCTGCAAATGCCTTCCCCTTTTCTTGGTATTCGAAGTAGTGAAGTTGTGGATTTAATTTTTCACTTTAACGATAACAGTGAAGTAGACACTGTATCCTCAGATCCTTACCTCATATGTATTTGCAATACCAGTGGTGACTATGACTGTGGTACCACAACCCTTGCTATTCAAACATACTCTGGTAAGCTGTTTGAAGTCCCTGTGGTGGCTGTTGGGCAGCGATATGGAAGAGCTCCTGCAATTGTTAGTGCTAGGATTGCCACTTCTAATGACAAAAAGGCCCATTTAGGAAATAGACAAACCTCACAGGAAATAAATGCAAGCTGTACTTTCATCGAATATTCAGTCTTCAGCAACTCAAGCACAGAATATATCCACCTTTATATTGCTGATACTCAATTGAATGTACATATAACCACTTTAAATATTACACTCCAAACCTGTCCACTAGGTTTTAGCACTTCCTTATCTCTTGGATGTGATTGTGAACCACTGCTGCTAAAGTATGACATTCAAAATTGCAATATAAATAACAAGTCCATCTTGAAACAACAATACATTTGGATAGGAATTTATAAATCCAATGACCCCACTGGAAGTTTGCTAGTTCATCCACATTGCCCTCTGGACTACTGCACAGCTGAAGAAATGAACATCACACTTGATGACCCTGATATGCAGTGTGCATTTGAGCACTCAGGGTTGTTATGTGGTGCCTGTAAGCCAGGACTCAGCCTTGCTCTAGGAAGTTCTCAGTGCTTGGAATGTTCTAATTCCCATCTTGCCTTCATAACTCTGTTTGCTGTCTTTGGAATTCTCCTTGTTTTCATTGTAGTGCTGCTGAATCTCACAACAGCAATGGGAACAATGAATGGGCTTATCTTGTATGCAAATATCTTTGCTATGAACCGCGCTGTGTTCTTCCCTTCTAGTTCATTTCATTCTTAGTCACTGCCATACCCTACACCTTCCTTCTCCTCTTCGGTCAGTTGCTCCAGGCTGTCTCAAACCGCAGGCTGTTCCGATGGGTGAACAAACTGATGCCATTCTTTGATGCTTACCATGCAACCTATAAAGATAAGCACCGCTACTGGACTGGACTGCTGCTGCTGGTAAGAACAGTAGTCATTTTGATGAGTTCCGTCAATTCTACAGCGGACCCTGGAATAAACACTTTAGCTGTTGGCTGTGCGGTTGCCTTCATTTTTAGCCTGTCTCTGAGTGTGGGAGGAGTCTACAAGAAGTGGTATCTCACTGTGCTTGAATCGTCCTTCCTTCTTAATCTTACTCTACTATCTCTCTTCATGCTTTATTTCAGGCAGGCATTTGATAAACAGAGAGTAGTAGTCAACACATCTATTACTGTTGCCTTTGCCACTTTTATTTGCACTACATCTCATTTGGAAAATTAATTTGTGGAAAGTTGTGAAACAACTAGCAACGTTAGCAGCATCCCGGTACACACACAATCAAAACAAAGGAAGTGTTGAACTGCAGAACATGAACAGACAGCAGCCATTTTCCACAGTTGCCTATATTAACCTTCGAGAGCCCTTGAACCTCATGGAGCCCTAAAACAATGATGACACCCACGAAACTGTCACATCATTTTAAATTTTAAGCCGTCATGCTTTGGCCTTTCAGTTTCAGTAGACAATTTTTTGTTTTTTTGTTTTCTTAAGAGTATCGTGCATATGCAAACATTACTTTATGTAAATGATCATGCTGTTTATTATTTACATTTACAGTCCGAGGCGATTCAGATGACATCCATCCGTTGCATAGATAGTAAAAAAAAACAGCTATAATCTCTTTAAAAATCATGGCCATTTATTTCTCCTCTTTTCCCAGAATACTATGAGGCAGAACAAATTAAGCATTGCTCAAATACACTCTATGGTGCCTATATGTTCTCGCAAGTATGTTAAAGCATAGTGCTCATCAGGATGTTGTGGTCTTAGTTGGCAGTCTTGGATCTTGTGGGAATCACCATATGCAGTTGCATAACAGGCTGGATTTTTGGTCTAAACTTACCAAGTCAGTAGATGGAATAGAAGCGTCTGAAACGTGACTTGCTCTCCAAAAGGTAGTGATAGTGTGCCACTCCCATGTCATCACTCATCAGCAGCAACACACTCTCAAAATTGCAGACTTTTATTAATTAGCCAGTGAGTAACCATCTACATGAGGTCATAAACAAGCTCTGGCAATTTTCCAGGCACACTCTGGCATCCATTTCAGGGTTTGGACTGATGATATATCTGTCACCGTTTGTCATGCTGCATGCTATAAAAATGAAGCGTATTTGTACAAATGGCTACATACCACTATACATTGCACTCGGCTCATCCCTCAGACTTGCCCAAATACTGCACAGACTTGTCCAATATACAGTGATATTGGATGGCTCATCCAACAGGGTATATATACAAAACTTACCATTTGTACTTGATTACACAGGCGATGGCAATGCAACGACTAATTACATAATTAATTTCAGCTCCAGTATGTAACTCTCTCACCTTTCACTACAGCCGTTTTGCCATTTAGCTTTCACTGCCACTTCACCATCCACCCCACCTCCCCCTTCACATCCCTCTCCTCTATTGTGGGGATAGAATTGATGCTGGGTTGCTTGGTGCTGGATGTGCTGGTACTAGTGCTGGGTTGCTTGGTGCTGGTAGTGGCTAAAGCATGTGAGAGTGACTGGTGTGGTCACTGCTGGGGAGGAAGAGTGAGTGGAGGAGGAGGATGGAGAGTAAAGGGAGATTATCGATGCATCGTTACTTTCTGTGCATTGATATACACCCTAGCCCACATGTTGCTTTCATGAAATCTAACCCCTCAGGCTCACTACACCCTATGGAGCTTCACCCAGTACTCCCAGGCCCCTCCAGCTCAATCCACTTCTGAAGCCACACAAGATCTACCCAGTTGACTAGCCCCACCCAATTCCTACAGGTATATAAATTCACCCACCTTCCTGTGTACACCCACCTACCTCTAGGTGGGACTTGGAGTCCCAGAGAACTGGGTGGGCTATGAGTATTAATTAAACTTGTTAAGTAGCTGGAGAGGTGGGCAGGGCAGAGGGCACGGTGAGGTATTTTACTCCACAGTTAAGCTTTTCTCAGGGTGCTTTTCTATGAGCTATTCTTACCTGCTGCAGCAATTATTTGAAAATATTAAGTGTGTAGTGTGAGTTCCAGACGTCTTGCTACCTGCATGCCGTGGCACATTTCTAGTCATGCTAGCATTGTACATGTACGCGTTTCCGCCAATTATAACGTCATGGCCCTCCCCCCCTTAACATAAGTGCTATTGTGCCATAACTCGCAACAATAATCAATCTTCCATTGTCATTTGGTACTGCCTCATGGCCAATGGACTGGTTCGTTAGTTACCAACTGGCACATCATGCTTGATTCAAAGGCAAATGGTGCAGCAATATTTTTCAAATCTATCAAGAATTTGATAGCTTACCATCTCCCGTGCTGCACAGGCAGTTTTGCCTCACTGGAAGCTCGTAATGTGCAGCTCTATAAATCTCTTCATCTGCCTACTTTAGTTTTTGTGTCTGGGACTATACACTAAGCATGCAAACAAACTTGCACAGTAATGATTAATTAATTATAAGGGCACAGCTGGGCGCATGCGAAGCGCGCCCTCGGCTGCAGGTACTGAGATTGCTTAACGTGATAAATGTATTGTAGCAAGTTCTGATAGTAAACTGGAAGTGCACTATGAATGGTTCTTCTCATAAATCTCATGTTCTTTCTGGGGTACCTCAGGGCTCTATTCTCGGTCCTCTTCTCTTCATTATCTTCATAAACGGCCTTTGAAATGTTACTCTCTCTCCCACTACTAGGTTAATCATGTATGCTGACGACATTCTTCTCTTTCAACCCTGTGATCATGAACATATTCACTAAAAGATGAATAACTTTTTAATCCCACCCCCTGCATCTGTAAATTTGTTGCTACGAGCCTCGTTCCCAGGCCCACGTGCGCGTTTCACTTTAGCGTACGTACGTACGTACGTATAGCTCTTACGTGCGTGACGCGTTGGGTAGAAGCGGCCGGCGGTACGGTAGAGGAGTGAATTTTTGCGTGGGCGGGACAGCGGCAATTCTCAGACAACAAAAGAAGACTAAAAATCTATACTTCTTGCAGCTACTCTTCGGAAGGTAGAGAAGTGCGACCGCCTTTCGAGCGGTCCTTGCCCACGTGCAATTAAGCAAGTCAAATCACGTGAGAAAATATACCGGGCTCTCCAGCGCGCGCAGAGAGCCTGGGGATGAGCCTAACAGTTAAACTAGATGATGCAACTCAAGTTACCTACACTAACTTGCTCTAACCTGGCGTAGCCTACAGAAAGTTTCCCTTTGCCACAGAATTATTTTCTGGTTATCATCTCTTCTAATCTTTCTTGGTCTCTTCATATCCAATCTATCTGCTGTAAATCTAGGAAACTTATTGGTCTTCTTTTTTGTCACTTCTATCCTCACTCAACCCTTCTGTTCTCTTCAGACTCTATGATTTTCTTGTTCGTCCTCATCTTGAATACTGCTCTTGTCTTTGGGATCCCTCTTCCTCTGCTTCTATTTCTTCTCTTGAGAAAGTTCAGTTCTTCGCCCTAAAGCTCTGTTCCAAAAACTGGTGTTCTTCCTACTCCTCTCTTCTTCATCAGTTTAACTGTCCTACCCTTTCTCTTCGTCGTAGGAACGCTAAACTAATCTTTCTTTATAAAATTCTTAATGGTTATGTCTTCTTTCCTCCTGATATTTTCTCTTCCCAACCTTCTCCCTGTATGTCTACTCGCTCCTTTCATCCTAATAATCTACTAGTTCCTTTTGCTCGTACTTCAGCTTTTCGTCACTCTTTTGTTCCCAGTTCCTCCTCCCTCTGGAACTCTCTCCCTGCCTCTCTCAAAACTTGCCCGTCCCTTTCTTCCTTTATATATCATCTACGTAATCATCTATAAGTTCTAATTATTTAATTTAAAATCCTACTTGTAAATCCATGCTTAGTCCATATTTGTGTATCACTTTTTGGTGCTCTTTATATTAGCTCTGCTATTGAGCATCTTTTGCCAATTAAAAAAATTGCTGTGTCAGCACTTTCGCTGGAAGTTGATCCATTCTACAGCTGCTTTTAGCTTAGACTGACCTGTTGCTGAGCACAACCTTCAGTTGAATGATTTATAAAATACCCAGCTGGTTTTTAGATATGAAATATCAGCCTTGTTGTCACCAAAATTTGGGTACCTGGTGTTCTACTTTTTCTTGCTCCTGATGAATAGATTATGATTTCAGTCCTACTCTGACCGGGCCATCTGCTGGGCCATTGTAGTCCACATTGGGTAATGTTGTAAGGCCACCATATTGTGCTATTTGCCTTCCCACTACTCACATTCATTAGCTAAGCAATTTTAATGAACTCTCCATCCCTAATTATAATCATAGCCCACAATCGGAACCAACATTGTGATTGTGAACATATTCACTAGATGATGAATACTACCCCCAAATTTGTTGCTACTAGATGATGCAACTCAAATTAGCTACATTGACCTGGCCCTGTTTGTCAATTCTGCATAGAAACAGAAACTTTCCCTTTGCCACAGAATTATTTTCTGGACACTCACACATCTCAGCATCCCTCATCATTGTCCTCATTATAATAAATTCCAGAACCATCACATGATATGCCTGTTATAGCACAAGATCAGAACATCCAACCACTTATCCTTCACGCTCCTGATGAATAGCTACATTATAATTCCAGTCCTACTCTGACCTTCTGCTGGGAGTCCACATTGGGTAATGTTGTAAAATAAGGCCACCAATGTGCTATTTTGCCTTCCCACTGTATGTGCATTCATTAGCTAAGCAATTTAATGAACCCTCCATCCCTAATAGACCATATTCGGTTAAGATGACTTCAGGCATTTTGCTGCGGCATGGCAACAATAGTTCCTTGCATGTAAGGTTTGTCACACAGAAATGTCACTATCGTTGCCATGGCAGCAAAAATGCCCATAGTCATCTTAACCGAATATGATATATTCTAATCATAGCCCACACATCGGAACCAACATTGTGATTGTGAACATATTTACTAGATGATGAATAGCTACCCCCAAATATGTTGCTATTATTATACTAGATGATGCAACTCAAATTAGCTACGTTGACTTGCGCTAACCTGGCCCTGTTTGTCAATTCTGCATAGAAACAGAAACTTTCCCTTTGCCACAGAATTATTTTCTAGACACTCACACATCTCGCCATCCCTCATCATTGTCCTCATTATAATAAATGCCACAGCAACCACATGTCTCTGTTTTATCATGCACGAGAGCAGAACTTCCAGCCACTTATTCTTTTCCATGTTTCTGTTCCGGGGAGAACCAATTTTGGGGGGTCCATTTTTGCCGTGACACGCCCCTAAGGTGAGCGCATGACTAGCACGGTGTCGGAGTAAATAATGTTCCCCACGAATAATCATACGACAATATTCACCACCCCCGGACATTATTCACTGGTGGACCTGTCCTCCTGGCAGGAAATAGCTATTGAATTATCCAGCTATGAATAAAGCAAGTTACATAATCAGCGATAATGAATGCATCGACAGCGCTGCTCACGTTAAAAATAATATTATGTTTATTGATCTACAGTCACTTTGTAAGCATAAGTTATTTGTCGATGTGAGCTACGTGCAGTATATTTGTACTTGGTTTAGGAGAGCTACTGTGTGAATTTCCCGGGAAGCAGCGGTATACTATTGCTAGTGGTAGCGTATTAGCTATAACGTATAGCAGCTGTAATTTTGGATTGGACAACCAGGAGAGTATACATGGACACAGCTGCATGTTGGGTGTACTGATGTCTTTGAGGATACGCCCCTCCATATGTCATGATCCTAGTATGGGGAGCTAAAATATGACCAAAGCAGCTCAGGATTTTGAAGGGCACTGGCCCCAGCTAAAATATACACCTATAGTTACTAACTTCTAAGCTTATGTAATTGATCTCCATGTATCCTTCTTTGATATTGAACTGGGGTTGCCAGGGATGCAGGTGTGCATTACTGTTGTTTTGTTGATTGTAATATTAAGAGTACAGTATTAATAACACATGAATACCATACTCTTGATGAATAAAACTGAACTTGCGTGTGGGTGTCTCTAAACACTGGACTGGATTCTCCACTGGAACATGGGACTGGAACGTGGGACTGGATTATCGAACTGGAATGTGGGACTGGAATATGGGACTGGACTAGTATGATTTTTACACAAAGTAGCTACACAGTTTATCAAACTTTGGAAGCAACATTATTTTCCTTCAAACAGTGAAGGAAAATGATATATCACTTCATAGCTGAGTCATTCTCATGCATGCATGACAATTTTTCCATTCTAGCCGTGCCAGCTACAGGACATTGTATATGTTACTGTTGTTCTGCTAGCTAAGCCAATTTCTGCATGTGGTCAGCAGTTACATCTAAAAGTCTTATGACAAGTATACTATGATAACTGGCATTTTAAGATAATCTTCAGGCTTGTTTTTTCCCCTCTCTATTATAGAGCACAGCGTTTTTATGATGACGCCAAGATCTGTAAATGCAACGTCAATGGAAAATGCTACATTTGAATGTATGGTTCAAGAGGTGGACTCAGTGGGTTGGTATGTAGATAATGAGTATATTCGAGGCCAACATAACATGGAACGAAGCATTACATTTTTGAACAAGTGGGACGATGGTATCTTTCACTCAATACTTACAATCCGAGCCATTCCGGTAAATGACGGATCTAAAATTGAGTGTGCTACGTTCATTTTTGGTGAAGGTGAAAGAAGAACCTCACCTGTGTACCTGAATATTCAAGGTAGGACTATATTATTACAGTGTTTATTACTACTATACTGCCCTCCAAAATTTTACGGAAAATATTTGAGTCTTTACAACTGTTATAAATGATAAAAAAAGGTTGGGGAATTGTCATAAATACTTTTACACTTCTGGCCGTTATATGAAAGAAAAGTCTGATGATATCAAAATTTATGTCCAACACTTAAGTTCTTTCCCAAAATTACTGCAATTTCACAACATTAATGTACCATTATAACGGTCGTAAATGCTTATTGTAATAGTTTATTCTGAGCATTGTCACCTTAGTTCTATGCTATTCTTAAGAAAAGAACAGGCTTTGATATGTAAGCTATAACTGAACTGGTTAAAGCAAGCTTTTTGTTTTTGCAGTGTAGCACTAGCAGCACACCCATGCCAACAGCTGTGTTCATGTATTCTCTTCAGGTTGTCCAACCCAGTTAAATATCAGTCTTGCTTGTGGTATAAGGTCCTGCCATGTAGGGTTGCTAGGGATGCAGGTGTGCATTACTGTTGTTTTGTTGATTGTAATATTGATATTAAGAGTACAATATTCACAATACGTGAATACCGTACTCTTGATGAATAAAGCTGAACTTGCATGTAGTGCAAATGTTTGAAATACTATTCAAGATTGACGGATTAAAGCCTTTTCGCAAAAATAGTGCTGAAGTAAAAGGCTCTTTATTTTCATTGTGACTGACTACCAATCTCCCCCTGTTCCCTTCATGGCTCAAATAACAGTAACTACTTAACTTTGAAATTCAGTAACGGCTCATCTGAAAGAAGTGAGTTTTTAAAAAAAGCTGAATAGCTAGTGATTCCTGGAAATGAGCTAATAGATCATGAATTCAAGTGAGGGAATGACAGAAATACTAGTCCAGTAGTCGATTACACCTACTAAGTCAAAAGGTTGAATTCTGCTGAGAGTTGAGTTTTAAAAAGTTAATGTATGGTGCATTTCTGAAATTCCAAAGTTGAAAATCCAGTTGAGAAAACATAATTTTGTCTGAGGTTGAAAGTGTCCACAGAAGGACAAGAACATGTTGTGAAGAATAATTATGAAATTCTGAATATTGGTAGAGGTGACATTTGCAGATACCTCTATGTCACTTAGTAAATATGTATAATTTATTCTACTCTTGATATCATTATGTTTAGCTATAAATTACTTTATAGCATTAGTAGAATATCTTATTTGGAGAGCTTCCAAACTACAATTAGCATTTTCTAATGTATCAAGGGTGCAGCAAACTCTTCTGTATCTCGATACACCCTTGGAAAGTAAAGCTATAGATCAAATAACTTCAAATCCTCCAGCTGCTCCCAGTGATGAAGACACTACATCGTCAACGAGTGGAAAATGTAAGCAGTGTGATTTGTTCATAAGCACATTGCTGGTATTAGGCGTATAATTGATATTGCAGCCATGAACATTGCATGTCACGATTTCTTGCCAACAGCTCGAGTGCACACAATGGACCAAATCACAAATATCATTATATCAGGTATGTATTCTATAACAGACATTTCTGTACTCTGTAATTAATGAATACATATTATTCCTGCAGTCACAGCAATACTTGGAGTTTTGCTGGCAATATAATTTTTTGGGATTTTTACTTATTCATATTGTGACTAATTTATAATTTATAATTTATAATTTATAATTTATATAATTATACTTTTCATATATAATTATACTTTTCATTGTTGGTAAGACTTCAATAGATTTTCTCTCCTAGAACTATATATAATTATACTTTTCATTGTAACATGCAGATTGTCTTGTACATGTCAAGCCAGTACCTAACAACCCTGAATTTGTGGACAAAACACTCAGTAGCTAACAGCATGACTATATATCATCGCTAATATGTACCGTTTTGCTTATGCTATAGCCAAACTGTTTTGACTTGAACTTACTGAATTTATCATTGGTGTTTCCATGTAATCAAACCTGTTTATTCACTGTTATTAGCACACAGAATTACTGCATGTGAATGTTATAAATAAGCTGAGTTTACCATAATGATTTTGGATCACGAGAAATAGTATTCTTATACGACGGGTATTCACTAATAAAGCTCAAGATCCAGTGTTACTTTATTGTTGTTCCACCTTAAATTATGCACTCTTATGTTGCTTGACACCATGATAAATCATGCATAGAAGCAGGCAAAGCTTGTAAGATCTCAAGACAGGACCAGGTGATTGCAAAGCCGTGTACAATTTTCACACTAAATCATACTTTTATCTTGACTATTAGCTAATATATATTTCTTAATAGATATTGTTAGCACATTGCAGTTTATCTCAAACAATAGGATATAAAGTACATATATTTCAACATTATAATGCCAGCCCTAATCATCTAAATTAGCATGACCATCCTTACTATAGGGGATTGTTTATTACAAGTCTATATACTAAATGGATGTCAAAAATTTGAGCCAGTTACCTTGATCTGAGTCACAGATACTCACAAAGTATCAAATATGCTGAACATTTCCAAATTTCTTTCACCAAAGTTCACACGCAATTATATATTCAATGACATGTATAGGGTACTCCCAAACAGAGAGTACATATTTGAAGTACATGCACTCTATATATGATCCCTACATTAATTACAGTAGGTGTTTGGATGAGGGTGCATGTACATGCTGTATTCAGTACTATTGGTATAACTGAGGTACAAGAGAGTGGAAGAAGTACAGAACTAGTTTGTAAATTCAACAATTAAAATGATTGAGGATGTTCCAATACCTTAACTTAGCAGTACTGTGTTGTTGTGACTGTATATAACAAAAATCTCCTTATTATGCTTAATGTAACTGAATATCAAGAGGTGCATGCAAGCGGGTGATAAAGCTGCATATACTATTGTATACATGGTCCAGAGACTTTAAATAATAAAAAGTAGGCATAAAAAGATGAGAAGAGGAACCTGCATGTCTAAGACATATTTTGTAAGCTCAACTAAATTAATACAGCTTTTAGGCTTAATTAAGAGCTCATTGAATATACATCAGAAAATTAAAAGTAGCCACCGAATTCATTCACACTGTATCAAATTGAATGTTTTATAAATGCTGTTGAAGTTGTTACACAACATGAAAGCTACATGCAAAGAACGAATTATAATAGGACACTTTAAACATAATATATGTCAGTCTTCATAAAAGGTAAAACAGAGTTCAATTGCAGATATAAAATTCTGTCATTTATATAATACATATTATATACAACTGTAGGACAATTGTCCTTCTGTATATTATAGTGTCAGACAGTACTGAAGAAATTACTGTGGTATTGATTCATAAACAGGTTCCTGCAGCTCTTTAATATTGTTTGCATGTGTACCAGAAATATCAGCTGATTCTGAAGCCCTGTTATGAAATCCACATATTGCACATCTCTTCCTGCATTTAGTTTTAATTGAAAATCATAAACACACAAACATACGGTATAAAATTTCACAGCACACACCTACCTCCAACAAAATAATATTTTAGGTTGTGCATGTGTATCTGATGCAATCACATCACTGTTTGCAATAGCCAATGAGGATGTATTTCTGTTACTGGAACACTCCCTCTTAGTAGTATGATATTCATAAGAGATATTAGTCTGTATTTGTACTGCTTCATATGCAGGGTTGTCTTGCATTGAAGGGTCATGCTTACTCTTGAGAGGATAACCTGTATATTCAAAAATAAAAAACGCTTTTATGGTTATACCGATAAAAGAAAAGGTACATGCCTGAAGGCTTACTATTTTGATACTTTCGATAAGCAAAGACGGCAAAGACGGCAATGATGATTCCAATGAGTACAGCCAGTAAGACTCCTAGTATTGTGAACATGTTAGGGTGGCAATGGAGTTATTAGAAAAATGTTATTGAAATGTGCGGGAAGATGACATCATCATCAATTAGAGCTAGCCAGCTACGAACAGTATAAAATTAAAATAATGCATATAGAGCTATGAAATTTTTAAGATACTTGTAATTCACTGGGTTTAGTGTCACCACAAGCATTTTTGTAGATACATCCTAGGATTTGAGAAATTCCCTTTCACTTTCCTTTAGTTCTTGGCAGTTACAGGACATATGGCTCAAAATTATATCAGTTCCAATGCAAAACCGATGCAGAAATAACAAAAAAGCACTTTGCGGTAACACAGATCCACTCTTTTCCACTCGTTATAAGTCAAAAATATAAAGCTGTAGTTGCTGGAATTATCCATAAATCCATTGCCATCTTAATACCAATAGAATTTCATGTTAAGTGTGGCATGTGATGTTAAATTTGAAGCCTCCATACACATAGTAGTATACGTGTAAGAAATCTTCTGTTTCAGTTTCAATAAAAAATGGGGTAAAAAATTACCTACGACTGGATATACCAAATGAACTGTAAAATACGCTCTAATCAACATTAGTTATCCATTCCTGCACATAAGTTGTATCCTATCACACAGTTGTTTATGCATAACAGTGCAGTTCTTCTATTATAAAATAATATTAGATACCTGGAATAGTTATTGTTGTGATTAAATTATGGTCCGTGATATGTACTGAATCAGAGATACTGGTACTACCTTCAGTAGTAGCTGTAGGAAACAAGATGGGTAATTCATATCTAATAGCCAGCTGGGAACTTTTCACATATTAACAGGTCATTCCAAGCTAAATGCAGCTCTGGAATGAATCAACTTGTTTAGACCATCTCATCTTGCTAACATTTGAATTTTTTTAGTGCTAGTGCGCTTCCAGTTAGCTGCCAGAACTTACCAAAACAGAAGTATCACCACCACCTATCACTATCTAACCAACACAAAACTCTTAAGCCATCTTGACATGCTTCAGCTTTAAATGAACCTGCAAACTTCCAGTAGGCTAAGCTTCCAATGTGCTTGTGGCTATAATAGTTGGTTACTCTACACAGCCTTCTTTGAAACACATCTTATACCGCTAGCCACACAAACATTACTTACATTTTCCACTCAATTTTCTTATTATAGATTTTTCAACAGCTGGTACTCCAAATGCACAGATTCCATTGCTCTCAAAATCATAAGCAAAAACCTTGTACTCTGCAGTGTCATCTACAAAATTTGGGAGCCAAGTGATTGCAGATGTATTAGAGGCAGACTCTCTCAGAGCAATAGTATAATTCTCAAGGTCCTGAATTGTTAAACAGCAGCCTTTTGCTTCTGAGCCTTTAGCAAAGTAACAGATCACAGTCAAGCCTCCTTGTGTATTTTCCAGAACATCTACATCTTGAATATCAAAGGTACCTATAGATTGCATAACAACAATTATAACATAACAGTTCGGTGAACATTGTGACAAATTATATGCAGCTATGGATTGCATGTACGCAATCAACAGTGACTCACTCGTGTGTACTCCTGTTAAATTTGTAATGCCAATGATGTTCTCAGAAGAAATACTGGTTATATAGTGGCGGTTCAGTGGTAGTAGCTCAGTCATTTCTGTAAATATGACAGCTACTACTGTGGAGTTATTTTCCAATATTTCCACAGCACTAGACTGTAAATTTGAGTGTAAACATCCACTTCCATCTGAAGCACATATCTGTACTGTGAAACTATCAACTGCTTGGCCTCGACAAGACGCAACCTGCAATTTTGTTTTTATGTCATTAAACTTTTAACATTGTACAAACATGTAATAATAATACTATTGATGTTGCGATGCCATTGACCACACAACCACATGCAAATGTAGATGGAGCTGGTAATTCTCCAGACAGAAGACAAGGGCAAAAGCAGCCAGAGATTACGCCATCCTGATTACCATATAATTCAGGAATAGTAAACCCCAGCACGTGTACACCTCATTGGCTAACTAATGTACACAGCCGGCTGGCAACTTACTGGGAACAGTAGTATCAATTTAATGAGTGGCAATTTAAACTCCACAATCACCTTCGCACTACTAGTATTGATAGCAGGTGGACCTAACCATGTGGTAGAGGGAGGGTGGAGAAAGATATAGCTAGTAACATATGATTAACATTACCTTAATTAGGAGCTTACCAGCACGGAAGTTTCCTTCAATAGGTTGACTGCTATTCCCCTCAAGAACAGTACCAGCCTCACCAATCACTGCACTAATTTTGAATTCATACATATCACATGGGGACGGGTTTGGTATAGTAAAGTCATACGAGGATGTATTGGCTATTTCAACAATATTATACTCTCTGCTCGTCATGTTCTTCCAGTAGATATTGAATCCTGTAACTGGTATCCCAACAATTGTATCAGGAGAGATCCAAGAAAGCTGTATGGTGTCTTCATCTTGGAACTGAATTGTCACATCGCTGGGAGGTGCTGGAGGACCTGAAGTGGTTTGGGACAAAGTATTATAGAAAACAGTATAACCCTGTGTATATTTGAAGGGGCCAATGAACTTCTTGGTTTGGAGGTCCTTAAAATTACCTTGTATTCCCAATACACCTTTACAAAACAATTATCAATTGTGTCTCTTGGTGGCCATAACAATAGTGTGAAATGTACTGTAAACTTATGGTGAACACTGTACCTTGTGGAATCAGAGTACATGCGTATTATGATTCTAAGAAAAATTTTTTTTTTTACTACAATGTCTTGCAGGGTGTGTTCTTATAAAAGAAAAATCAATAGTAAGTCTGTATTCACAATAAAATTATCACAGTAAAAATAGTCACAATAAAATTATCATCAGCTATAGACCCATTGGCATTTTCCATATACAACAGGGAGTGTTAATAATCATGCTTAAGTATTGTGGTACTCTATGCAGACAATTTCAGTATTTATAGCACCTTTAAATCTTCTCCCCAACTCTGACTACAGGTATAGTGGAGCCCTATAATTAATGGACAGTCGTTGACCATCCATTATATAGACTAGACAACTCCTGAAAGGCAGATATCCCACTATCACCAGATACTCATGCTGTCCCTATTGTATATGCAAACATTAAAATAATCTTTTTAAGCGGACAGTGGCAATGAGTGTTTGTGGCATAAGCAGGTAATGGTAACAATGCACCCTAATGTACATATTCATTTGTTGTCAACCCTTGTCTGCAATATATTATTGGAGGGTTTTCTAAGGCTAGATTTATTTAATTCTGCATTCTAATTACTTAGTTAGCCACCATGCAAAGCAAGCTGCAATAACATTACTGTGCAGCCTATTTGCCTATCCTCAGCAATTCTTCAGCTTCTTCATAGTGTGCGGAACTTATTAATGTGATGCCAGCCAGTAGACTAGAATAATAGACATGGGCTGCTGCTGATAGAATTGATGCTTATGAAGAATTGCTGCTGATAGGTTTCTATAGTCCACAAACAAAACATTACTCAAATAGCAAATGATAGTGTATACCCCTAAGGCCTACCTTGAATATTTAAGTAGACAGGTGAGGTTCTTCTTTCACCTTCTCCAAAAGTAAATGCTGCACACTCAATTTTAGATCCATTGTTAACTGGATTGGCTTTCATTGTAAGTACTGAATGAAATGCAAAGATATCATTTTTCCACTTGGTCAGAAATGTTATGTTTCGTTCAATGTCATGTTGGCTTCGAACATACTCGTCATTCACATACCAACCCACTGAATCCACCCCTTTGACCACACATTCAAATGTAGCATTTGCTGATGATATTACATTCTGGGATCTTGGCATCACCACAAATATGTGTTCTAGGTAGAAGACAAGTATAATTATATATTTATCATCACTGTTTTTATTGCAACATGGAAATTGTATAAACTGTGAGTTACATAGCTAGTGTTACCAGAGTGCAAAGGATGAGTGGTAATGCAGGTCCAATGTGCCATACCCTGTGTATAACTTCGGCGTCTCAATTCAAAAATGTATGTAAAATTCTATATCTGGAGTTTGTTTAGCTATACTATACAAGTGCATATATATATACATTTGGTGGTGTGTGTGTTCTGTGTGTTCTATAATAGCACCATGGACAGTAGAGTTATCTATGATGGCTATTGCCATTGTGCTTACATTATTGACCATGAACGAACCCACAGATGAAGATGGATCCTGATTGCCATAATATTATTATTCATCCTTCCCAGATTAATCACACAATTCACTTAATTAACAGTGCTCTAAACTTGTACCTGTCACAATTCTGATACTCTAATTTAAAAGTAAAGCCTACTCATTAACAACATTGATTATGCCAATCACAGCTTTCTCAGTCTCATCTAGACTAAGTGTAAGCGATGAATAAAATGGAAAATGGGGTAGATGATAGATTACAATCTTGTGCCACTCTCTGACGTAAGATGGCACCTTAAATGCATATGAAATCATTTAAGTTAAGAATATTAGCCTTATTATTTCTACCCGCCAGTATACTATTAATTGCTCACTTCCACAATATAACGGAGCTGAATCACCAGTATGTACTATTCTTCATTAATGGTATGCAGGCCTAATGTCCGTATTCGGCCGCAACCTTACCTCCCATGGTCACTGGCACCAACAGGATCTGGAGAGCCAGTGGGAGTAGGCAGATCCAAACAAAATTACATCCGATAGGCATTATAGAATTTTTGTAAAAGTGAGCTTGCAGATCTGCATGGCAGAGCGACTCATCAGAAACGTACGGAAGTAGTTGTACCGGGTACCGTCACAACGAGTAGACTGAAACGCTATTATTACAAACTAAACCAAAGTAGCTGAGAATTAACTTGACATAATATACTGCCTGTCCAATATTATAAGGTTACAGCTTGCATGCTAACTTTCGAAAGAGAATAAGATTTTTACCAGCTGCTTTATAACGTAGCGTCATAAGACGTCACAATTTACAGTGACTAAATAATATTCATAGAGCCCGTATCTGGCGCAAAGGTAAACATTTCCCGTTTTCCGGTTAAGGTTCAGCACTTCCAAGCCAATTTTCAGTATGGTTAATACGTAATGGTTCAAAGGCTATGTGGTTCACAATGACTCTTAAAGTATTAAAATATACACATATCCAAAACCTATATTATAGCTAGCAACTTATCTACGGCCACACACTTGCAGGGGCATGGCGTCTCCTTTGACCATGATGACTCATTAACCTTAACTTGACACTACCAAGGCTAAAAAGGCTTCGTTGTGTGCTACAGCCTGATGTTCTTCTCGACCAACCTCCATTTCTATCATCTCAATAATCAAAATCTCTTTCCTTTCTTACACCTGTGGGAGTGACTTCAAAACAGCCTCTGTTAACAATCGCATCTATGTGTTCAAAGGTGTTATTCATTAGAGAGTCCTGCTCTGTACCGCAGATATGCACTACCCAATTTCCCCACTAAAAGCCTAGAGCCGCTCTGCCTCAGTAAAGATACATCTGAACATCAGCACAGAAGTACATGTAGCTATCTCGGCGATCTTATAGCACTGCAAACACTCTTGGAAGCTACCTGCACATTGGACTGCTGGTCCCACTCACTTCGACTTGCTCATGAACCGTAGATACTATATGCATGAACTAACAAACAAGCACAAGACAAGTACTATAATCATAGATACTATACTAGTTTAATGTAGGACATTGTGGGGCGAGCCTGAGCCAGTGCACCATATCATTGATGCTGTGACTGAATCAGGTCTTGCATTATTTTAATACGATAGTGATTGTCTGACTTGATAGGGCTCATAGATACTGCAGCTGGATACTATTCTTACGAGACAGCCAGTTGTGAGAAGTAATGTGGGTGCTCGTACTGTGCATGAACAAATTTGTGTTTGAATATTGTAGCCTTGATTTGTGCTGAGACCTTAGGTACACTGAGGGGGAGGAGCCTTGTATCATGCTGTGATCACTTTTCACGTCAAACTAGCACAGCCAGCTGTTACCGAAAGTGCCGACTCAGCAATTTCGCAGTGTGGTTGCAGTTTAATAAGCAAAACATTAGATTATTATTACAGTCTAGCCCTTCTTCGCCATGTAAGCAACATAAAAACTAACTTAGATTAACGTACCTTGGCCTATTGGGCCTGCAAACCTCCAGTAGCTTCCATCCTGCCTGCCACAAACGTAGTGACGTAATGCGCTTCGTATACGTAATCGGCATAATACGCAAAATTAGAATTTTGCACTTAGATTCGGTAAGACGTACGTACCATAATAATATATATAGACACGAATGACCAGCCAAGTCGCTAGGATTGTGGCTCGCTCAGGCTCACCCTGATTACCCACCCTGTCATTATAATCGCGTTACTGTAAAGCATTTAAATTGTTTCCGGTGCCGTACCGTCTGGGCCGTGCGATTTAAACATTACGTAATGCAATTTAAACATTACGTAATAACTATAGGATAGGAGGAGGAGGGGCTGCTCTTCTGCAAACCGAGAGTTTTAACAACCAAGGATAGTGTCTACATAGCGCTAATGTTATCTGACTTGAAGAGAGCCAGGTAGGCTTGCATCATAATTATCAAACTAGGCAGTCTGAGCTACGGTTCACGTCTAGGAATCCCTTCTAGGCCTTCATTCCGTATGGATACGTAAGGGGGAGAACTAACTGAGTGGCGTATACGTATACAATGTACACAAGACAAGGCAAAACCCAGATCTCAAATTTAAACTACCTAATGCAAAGTGTCAGGTACTTGGCAGGGGCAAAGATATAGCTCAAGGCTAGGGTAGAATTCGAAGTCTAGTACTAGAGCTGGGATAAGCATTAGCTAGGAAGGTTATACTGAAAACTATTTTTTGGTTCAAATAATGCCATTGTGACAGTCAGGTTAAATTTGCCCCCACCCCCATTATTTATATGCCCCCTGCATTTGGCACTCAGTCTATGAATCATATACCTACCATCCCCCTTCGGAACGCTACAGCCTTAGGCCTTCAGGTTTCTAAATTGCTTGTATTTTGAAACCGAGTCCCCCCATCACACGATACCTTTCATATGTGAACTTATGGGGTGCCATTTGTCTCGAATCCCTTGTATTTGGATACGCCTTCCAAAATGGCGATGTTTAGTAAATATTAAGACTACTTGTTAGAACAGCGAAATTCATGTAGACTTGTTTGATGTTTAGTAAACACTGACTTGAAAGGTCAGAAAAGTAACGACTTTTTGACATACCGGTATGGTCTTTAAATGGGGCTGAACCATTAGACATGTACTACATATAACCCTTCTACAGGAAAACATGCAGTTCTGTCACACTATTCTCGATAACAATTGCAATATGTGCCGTGTTACCATAAAAAAGTATTAGTGCTGTTAGCTATTAGCTTTAGCAGTACAGATTTTGAATCCTTATAGCGATTCATCACCTGGCTTCAAATGATCAAGGAAGATAGAAAGTTGTTTTGAAATAGCCCTGCCAAACCAAGTTACTTAAATTGCTGTAGCCCCATCTGATTTTTATAAATATAATTGATATACCTCACTAAGTCCTCACTGTTTGCTCTTTGGCTCTAGGCTTGATTTCTCAAAAGGCTTGATTTGTATATCATGCCTCTGGCATCCTATACTTTGGAAGTACAGTACTGGTGGTGCATTGCTGAAAAGATCGGTGATCCCTCTTTACACTTATTAATAACACTCAATAGATTTTGGACAACTCCTTTGTATCGAGTATACTACATCAATAAGTATATAGTCCATGGTATAATTTTTGATACCTTTAAGATATAACTCATTTGTTTTCTTGCTCCCTCATTTAATTCTACTGCCAGGTCATGGACTTCGTATCTACAGTTCTGATAGTAGTTTTGGCGGCAGTATACACTTTCAAGGGTAAGCTTTGTTTAATTTATGCTACATGAACATCAGTACACACAGAATGAAATGCTAATTTATTTATTACCATTACAGATGCACAGACTGCGAATGAGACTGACTCATGTGAATTCAGTATTATGCCAACTTCACAAGTTGTAACTCTAAATACTATGGCAGAGTTTCACTGTGAAACACCTACTGGTATTCACCCTTCTTTTAGAGTAAATAATCAAAGTCCTACACGGGTACCTCTGCCAGGTGTCACTTTATGTAACAGTACTGAAGCAAGCACTATCAAGATAATAATACAAGCAACTTCTAACTATAACAATAGCATCATAAGCTGCGTCTACGTCGTTGATCCAGAGCTACACATTTTGTGCTGCAGTGACCCCGAGGCAATTCTTACAATTACTGATTCAGACGGTGAGATCTATAATTATGTAATTTACCATAAAATCACAATGATTGCATGTATAGGGCTTTGTGAATCTAAGCAGAGCTACGTACATTGTAACTTTATTATTGGCATCTTCATGTATATGTAATTCTCCTTACACTAGCTATAGATTGCATATAATATTTCTTTTCTTAATGTATGGATGGCTATAGCTACCCCCACCCCTACCTCAGCCACTTCAGATGAAGGTGAGATTTGTAAGCTCTGAAATACACATTACTGTGTTATAATTTAGATGATTGAAAATGGTATGCACAGAAGGCTTTTATAATCAGGTCTAGCTACATATACTAGTAAGAAGCATGTTTCTTCATAAAAAACGACGCACTGTTGTGTTTTGTAAACCTCTACCTTGATGCCTGCAGTTTCTGAACTAGCCAGACTTGCTATTTTCTAAACCAGGAGCCCATGAACCCCGTAGGGAAGTAGGAGCATTTAACATCAATGCAGGCTGCGAACCACATCATAAGCGATTTTGTATTGCTTGTTTGAAACATCTTAGGAATAATGTCCTCCACCTTCCCATCTATGTCCAAGATGAACTTGTTTTCATATTAGCCATGGCATTGTAATGTTATATGTTTTTCGAAAGTATGCAAACCTTTTCTTTTTATCTTCTAAAAAGTGAGTTTTATGTGTCTTGGAAATATTCTCAATACTGCTGAGCATACATTTATAGTAGTGATCTCTACAATGTAGACTTTGAATTTGTTCCTGTTATGTATAACGCGTGATAGCTGCTTGTTAGTTTATGCATTAATCTGCACACATTCTCTCCTCCATATATATTGAGTTATACAGTATAATGATTGTAGCTGTAATACAGTATTATGTATCTTTATTAAATATCTCTTAAGCTCTAGCTTCCTAAAACTAAATCCCCATTCAGGTTTGAAGCGAACCTGTTACACCATGCAGGGATAGCATGAGTATTTAAAGAGCAAGGACGACTGTATATCCACTTCTTTGAATTCTTTACTTAGCTCTCTCTCTCACACACACACACATACATAGATGGTACCCAAGATTCAGCCACTGGAGGTGGTAAAGGTTACAAAGCCCGTGTGGGTGACATTATCAGAGGACCACTACTTCTGGTGGCTGCACTCCTCACTGCCTTCCTTTTTGCCATCATCTAATACATCAGATACCGGGAGCGACAAAATTAATGAAACAGATAAAGATTAGATAATTACAATGTCTTCATACCTATAACCTTTTGATGCACATGCACATAGCTACTTGTATTGAACACACATTGATTTATAATATAGCAAACAATTTTTGTGCATAAAGTATTACTTTTCTATCTCTGTGTCTATAGCTAGGACCAGAGCCTTGAAACTGTCTTAAAAAGTTTTTAAATGGCTCGAGGTTGAGTTTCCGATTTAGGTGTAGCCTCCATGAACAAAAGTGATAAGCACTCACCGGGGTGTGCTTGCCAATGAGAATCACGGTTGAACAGTTTGATATCTTTGAGAACGCTATGGTGTGACTGCAATACCACAGAGAATGGCACTTCCTCACACAATTCAGCCATTATTGTGCTAAGGTAGGACATTTGCATACAATATACATGGTAATTATGCTTACGAATAATTACTCTGTGCCATGTATGCAGAGGCGGGGTAAAGCAATTGGTTTTTGTATGTCTGTACGTACATCTGTACAACTAGTTTGCTGTCATAAAACAATTTTAAACAGGGAATTTAATGGGTTTTGCGACATAAAACACACTTCAGTGCAGCCACCAGTTCACAGGAGCAGTTGTTGACACACAAGATGCTGTCCATAGCATCCAGACTTACTCCTCCGGACAAGTGAGTTGGACTGTGAGGCTATAGTCTCACGTGCTAGATGCTTGAGGATCTGGAACGTGAAACTAGCAAGGCTATATATGGAACAGGCAGAATTCTCTGTAAGCTCCATTCATACTACGCTTACGCTATTGAAACATGACAACTCAGCTCAGAGGGCTCTTTCCACGCACATGATGGTTTCCTTTGCTCACTTAGCCTTGCACCTAAGCCTTCCCACTCCTAGCCTCAAATGTACCCAGACCACTTCTCACTTTTACCCAGGCCTTCCCTAAAAGCGGGAATGACTAGTACAAGCCGTAAGTTATGCTTATATTAGCAGAACTAGGAAGATTATTTCAACATTGCATTGGTAGTATCAATACAGGTTGTGTAACAAATAATGGAGTTAATGGGAAGCAGTGAAACCAATATTAATAGCTAACTACACACCCACAGACATTCTTAGTAGTGAGTGAACATGCAGTGGGTATTACCAAAAAAATTAACTTTGAATTAATTGCCATCCCATGTAGTAAATGTGTTTAGAGAAACCAAGACACTTGTATATAGTGTTTATGTAAGTTTCACATGCCCAGGGGCCTCTGGAGGGCCTAATGATTGTGTAACTCATTAAACTTGTAGAAAACAATTTCTTTGTTTGTGCAACAGATTGATAATGTTTCAAAAACTGTTATCCTACCTACTTGGTGAATTCGACTAAGACAGCCAAGTTCAAGTGCATTAGCAGGACATAATACGTAAGCAGTCAATGACTAGGGATCAATGTGCATAGTTTGATCTGAAAGGATCATATTTTTATTACCAGGAGAATAGAGACGTTTGGATAATTTGTTTCTGACTACACTTATTTGCCTTTCTGCTGCCCTGAAGGTCATGGATGGCTGTATGCTGTATTTGGTAATTTGCTATCGCCAGCAATTATATAATGTTGTTGCCATTATGGCATTAATACTGATCATTACGGGGACTGAATCTGAGTGCATTGCAACACGTAAGTTATATTAGCTTAACATTGGGAATCAATAGCCATAGACTCTTTGATGTCTGTGTGCGTGATGTAATCACTGCAGGTATGCAAACTACAAGTGAACTCAACCATGAATTCTTGGTGCAGCCAGTTTCCATGAATGTAATTATAAATTCCACCGTAGAATTTTACTGCCAAATACCTTCAGACACTGGCATGTTTCCTTTTTTCATCGTAAATGGCACTAGTGTTTTGCAGAATGCTGCTCTATTTAAAGGACGAGGTATTGAATGCAAATGTAGCCAAAGTATGAACACTCCCATTGCACTAAGTGTACAAGCATTTTCCATCAATAACAACAGCATCATACAATGCTTGTATGTCTTGGATATAGAGACAAACGTTTTATGCCACAGTAATCCAGCAGTTCTCCTCATTCAAGGTAAGTACCAGTATATACAAGTACGAACACTAGTTTCCATCATGCTATTCATAATTATTACTTAGATCGCCTTGGTACACCCACCAACTTCAAAATCACGTCATCAGGATCTTTAATACTTTCTTGGAGCCCTCCGTTTACACTAGATCTTACTGAGAATGAAGATATCACCAGCTATTCAATATATGCGACTAATGTGGAGACTATGGTGCAAAAAAACATCAATGTGATGGAGGGATTAGAATATGAATTTCTTTGCTCTCACGATCAGGATGGAGTGTACCAATTTCGCATCAGTGCCTTCAATTCAGCTGGCGAGGGAAATAAGAGTGATGCAATTATTGGTAAGTTTGTTGCATTTGGAGTGAAACTGTATATCCATCACCTATTATACAGAACACTTTTGCAGATCCTATGAAAATCACTGAATAGTTTAGAGTCGTAGCAATACAATTGCAATAATATTGTATTATAAATCTTAGCACTAACACGTTTCTATTCTGTTCAAGCTCAGTCATGTGACTATACTATTATGGTTTTACTGGAAAAAGTCATGTGACTGAACTTTTCTACACAGGCACATGTTTGGCTACAGGCAGTACTAGTGTTCCGACAAATCAAACAATCACTGAAGCATCAGAAGATGGGATAGCTACAGGAAGTGAAACAATCACTATTGAAGCATCAGAAGATGGGATAGCTACAGGAAGTGACACAATCACTATTGAAGCAACAGAAGATGGGATAGCTACAGGAAGTACTAGTACTCTGATAATTGTTTTCACAATCAGCGAAGGACTTATATCAAAAGGTAGGTCCAGTGAATATACAAAGAACTAGTGAGCGTGCTATAATATATTATTGTCTTATCCACAGAGTTCATAACAACGATTGTTGGAGCAGTTGTTGGCTCAATTTTGATCATTGGAGTGATAGTGATAGCAGTTACAGTATGCTACTGTTGTTACAAAGATTACTGCTGCAGACGTCATAGATGTAAGTCTGACTTCTTTTTTCAACCTTCCAGTGAAATTTTGATCAATGAAGGCTACTAGTGGAGGCACTAGCTATATAGGGGCATCACAGAGGATTAGTACCGTTGGTAAAAACTAAGAAATTCAACCTTTGGGTTGCTGGGTGTTGGTAGAGGCTGAAGTAGTGACAGCTGGGAAGGCGGGAAACGAAAGAAAGAAAGAATGGATGGTGGAGGGTTAATACAGATCGATGTACTCCATTCACCCAAGATTTGTGGGATCACTTATCAGTGGTTCGTATTATTCCAATTCCAAATAAATATGCTAATTATTTAAACACACTCCATGGCCACTTTCTGTTAATTTATGTATGGGAATTTTATTCAAATAAACAGACTCACTATGGTAATACCATAGGCTAAGTGGTGTCATCACATATGTAGTACATGCAGATTACATCACTTTGGAACATTATACATGTATATAGGCATGCTCTTGAGGCCCACTACTATAATATGGGTTTCAGGCCAGCATAGATTACCAACTGCACGTACTTCATGTACTCTTATGTTTTACAATATAGACGGGGAAGCAGACAAAAATTACCAAATGAAGGAAAATGCTGCTTATGAACAAACACAGCCAGGAGCAAACATGTCAATATCTGCCAATGCAGCGTATGGAGTTTTGCTGGCTACAAACAATAGGGTGCCAATAAGTGCCGAGTCATACGCCACTGCTGTAGCTACTATTGATGAGATTCAAACCACCGTCGAAGGAACGACAACCCAAGAAGCTGTTTATGAGGAAATATCTGCCATTGATGCCTATGCAACTACTACAGCAGCCATCAATGAGATGACTATTGAAGCATATGCAACAGTAACTGTGAAGAGTAGCTAGCATGGAGATGACAAGGGAAAAAAGCAGTTGATGATGATTCACGATAGCAATACAGAACCAATGAGAGTTTAAATATAGCTGTATTGCTGCACCTAATAAATTATTCCTTGATATTGACTAGCTATTATAGGGAGCATAGTTCCTTCCCAGTTACTATAATTATTTCATGCATCAAAATTAAATAAGAAATGGCCAGTGCTTTAATCGGAAAATTTTGCCTAAATTTAACAGAAGTGCAGGAAATGTATGAGGCATAGGCATACAGAAAACTGAAAGTACAATAATATGATCCTCTTTGCTCTACTCATCATGTATTGGTTGAGTGTTGAATGCTATACTACCCCCCAGGTATGCTAGCTTTCCCAGGATCGAGGCCCACATACAGCTTCACGTTTCCCAGGCACTTTGCCCCACCCACCTCTCCATCTGCACATGTTGAGCCATAGATAGTAGCACAGAAGAACGCTGTCCTTCTGTTCTACTATCGTTCAACCCAATTCCCTTATATAGCCCCACCCACCTGTTCTATACATCCTAGCCCCACCCACCTCTTCCCATGCAGCTTCGCTACCTGTATATACTTCACCTGGTACCCTACCTTTCCAGCCACACCAATTCCCTAGGTACTTTAGCGTACTCCATTATAGAGCTACAGCCGCTCAAGCACACATCACTTCCGCCCGTAATTCTTACTGGCTCCTCGCGCACACTATAATGAGTCACGCCCACAGCAAAGAGCCAGTGGTGCCCACATCAATTGTCGCCAAAGAAGGCGGCTCCTTCGCAGGAGTTGCAGGCGTGGCCGCCAATGTTACATAGTCTCGCGTGGCCACGCGAGACCCCTTAGTCAGGCACAGGTGGGGACCCATCGAAAGACGAATTTTCTCTACCTTTCGCCGGCGACACTACTTCTGTGTTCAGTCTGTGGTACCAACAGGATTCCTCAGACTGAGAACTAGCGCTCGCCTACGCACAATTAAATCCTCACATCTCTCACGTGAGAAATAATATACGGTATACCGGACTCTCCTCCGTTTTTGGGGACCAGTGCACGAGAATATAAACTGCCACGATTTCTGGAATGCAATTAAACGCATACGCTCTGCAGCCATGGGTTATACTCTATAATCATAGTACTGGTAATATGGTCTACTCCACCATCTATGCACGCACGGAGGGCGTGGACGTCTGAGACTTTTAGCAACCAGGGCCCGACAGCGTGAAGTTCTTACTATTGGCCTTTGTCCTTAGGCTCTCGAGTCTTCGACGGTCAAAAGTCACAGTTTGATATGATTCCATGGCTCTGGTATCCATGATATATACTTCGGAAATACACGGTGTGTTGGCTTGCTGAAAAGGTCAGTAATACTAAACACTTTAGTTTTACATGTAACCCAAAATATGCCTTAAGAATATAATGGTGTGACTCAATATCTTACTTATTCTTGCAACCTCATTTAATTCTAACTGCCAGGTCATGAACTCTGTATCTGCATTACTGACAGTAATTTTGGTGGTGGTATGCACTATAAAGGGTAAGAAAATTGTTTTATTTGTGCTGGCATGGATCCACATGAAGAGTGGCATACACAGAAAGAAATATACTCATTACCATTACAGGCATAAAGACTGCGAATGAGTGTGAATTCAATATTATACCAACCTCAGAAACTGTAACATTAAACTCCACTGCAGAATTTCACTGTGAAACACCTGATAATACCGGTGGCAATCCATTCTTTTTAGTAAATGGCCAAAGTGTTGCACAGGAGGGACTGGAAGGTGTCACTCTATGCAACAGTACTCAAGCGAGGACAATCAAAATAACAATACAAACAACTCCTAACTATAACAACAGCAATGTTAGCTGTTTGTACCAATCAGGTCCTTCAGAGTGCTGCAGTGATCCCGTGGCAGTTCTTACAATTATAGATTCAGGAGGTGAGTTCGGCATGCCGAAAAAGTAATGACTGCATGCATGCGTATATTAGCTAATTATAAAGGGCTTTGTGTACCTAACTATTATTTAACGTACATTGCAATAATTAATTCTTGTAATCCTCCTTAGCTAGAATGTAGCTATTATAGATTATACCTGTTAAGTTATATCTCTTTTCTTGATATGTATGGATGACTATAGCACCTATGCCTACCTCAACCCCAGGTGAGTTTGTAAGCTCATGCCACTGCATGTTTTGTGTATATATAGTCTGTCATTGATCAGGAAGCATGCAATATTCTATCTTATGATTGGTGTCTGCATAACCTATTCTTGAACTATTTGTGACTTCACAAAGGCCCAATAATGTGAGCTAGTCTGGCCCGCGAGACTGAATGTGAACTAGCTGCATACCAACTCAGCTAGTAGACAAAATTAATGGCACTTGTGAACTGAGTTATATTAATTGAGCCTCATAATTAGTTGCCACAGCTGTAGCTGTCATATCCTTGGTTAAATTCTGCCAGAGTCAAGAAACTGTCACCAAAATCTTGCTGGCTTGTTGGTGTCTAGTGGGTGTGTCATTACCGTGACATAGTCGACCAGTCCAGCAGAGCTGCTGACAGTTTATAGGCCGAGGTACATCAAGCTTAAACTCACTTTTTGCATTACCTAGACGGCGAAGAAATGTAGATATCGATACATATGCTGTTATTTAATGTTGTGGCTACTAACTGGAGGCGCAACAAAATTGCTGTGTCAGCACTATAGCTTATATTGCTTGCAGTACATGCACAAGGAGAGCCTGAAAGCTAAATGTTATAGATACAGCATATTAATAAACCCAACCTGCTCCATAGTTGTATGTTGCTAACCATTGACTTGAATTGGATACTAAACTCAGGATCTCCAAATAAAACTGGCCTATCTGGTTTTTAGACATAAAATATCAAGCTTGTTCTATCAACTGTACCTAAGTTAGTAATCAGAGTGCTATTGAGTTGTGTCCTGCCAAAAGTGTGAAAGAAGTTTAGTGTGTCGTAGTGTAAGTTTAAACCATGAAATTTTTATACTGTTGGGCATAATATTATAACAGTGATCATTTGGAGTTATAGCAGCATTCGCTAGTCTGCTATGTATATATAACATGTGTATGAAATAATATTATGATAGCTTGCATGAAGTACATATATTTAATCTGCACACCCCTCCACCATAGGAACAACAGAGTTCAACTTCCCATCACCTACATCTACACCACAAGGTAAATTTGTTTTTATTTACGATATTGATGTTATATTGATATGCATCTTCTAAAAGTGTGCAGTACTGAGGTAAGTCTTAAAATAAAGTGTTATTGGCCATATACTTTCATCCACAGCATGCTCAAATTTATGTATCACAAATTAAGTGTCTGGTGTGTAATCTCAATATGTGCATGCTGAGTATTATAATGGTTGTGGATGTAGTACAGATATCTGTATACAAGCCTGACTAAACATCTCCTAAATAATTATAGTGGCCCAAGAGGTCGCACTGACCTTCCATGAAAGATGTCTCACTCTCAACCTTTGATGTCTCACTTTTGATTTTGACGTTTCGCTGTCGACTGTACTCTCGACCTTGACGTTTCACTCTTGACCTTTGTTGTCTCACTCTTGACCTTTGACATTTCACTATCGACCTTCGACGTCGTCTCACCCTCGACCTTCGACATCTCACTCTCGATCTGTGATGTCCCACTGTCTAACGTAGTAGTACTAGGAATAAAGGAATGATAAACATAATTTGTACATAAAAAGGGACTAATAAAGTTATATATAATTACTATGCATGTAAGGAGAAGTAATATACATGAATAGATCAGAGCGAAATAACCATTAATTACTTCATACAGTGAGGTTGGTTTCAATTATTAAGTACTGTCGGCGTGTAGATAGACGTGTAATTCCCAGAAAATGCAACAAATTTTTGAACCGATTCAATCATAGAGACTTCTTTCTGCGAGTGGGTATAAGTTTAAGAGGCAAAGTGTGTATAGCAGTTGTGGAAACTCAACATCCGCAATGAAATGATGTAATTTAGACTCAAAGTGGTATTCGAAGATTGAAAGTGAGACGTCGAAGGTCGAGAATGAGATTCACACAGAAGTTATACACTGCCAAGTGTAAAGATAAGATAAAATTACACCTAGCCTCATACCCAGGTCGAGAGTGAGACGTCGGAGGTTGAAAGTGGGACAATGTTCATGGAAGGTCAGCGCGACCCCCAGGGTCACTGTACCTAAACCCTAGCTTCATATCCTGTCCCCAGTTAGTCTTGAAGCTGACCTGTTACTCCAGGAATAGCATGAATACTTAATGAGTAAGGACCAACTGTATTTTATGCATACCAGTTATCTCTGAGACTCTCGCACACACACATATGTATACGCACATGCGTGCATGCACATGTACACCTGCACACACACACACACACACACACACACACACACACACACACACACACATACACACAACACATACACACACACCACACACAGGTACCCCAGTTTCACCCGCTGGAGAAGGTAAAGGTTGTGACAAAGCCTGTGTGGCCGGTAGCATTACTGGAGGACTTGTGGGGGCGGCACTACTCACTGCTATCATTGTCTACGGCATCTACAAGTACCATACCAACCATGCCACTCAATTATACCACACTACTACTTGACTGTTCTCTTCTAACGAAATTTCCTGTGGATCAAAGATGTAGGGGCGGCAATCCGTAAAAGTAGTGTGGTGTCGTTTCTACCTTGTTTGGTTGCTTTTTGGGATTCCATCCCTACATGATCCCTCATTTTTTTAAATGTTCTCCTGCAAAGAAATTACAACCCTCATTTTTTTTAACGTTTTTTTGTAACTTATAATTATGAACAGAGCAACAATAAAAAAATGAGACCAAGATCCTATATTCTTTAATTATTAAATAATAACAAGTTTGTCATAGAAACTGAGATGTAGAAATAGAAGTAAAATCTTCCCTTTAATTTGCTTGAAATGACAAAGTATCAAGTATTTCACAGTTATCCTGCATTTCATTAGAGTGCCACTATTATAATATATCGGCAGTTTCTGTTGAATAGCTACTCGTGGAGTAATTAAATTCAAAATCCAGCGATGGAGTTTTAATATGTTACTCCCACTCTCATTAATATTTCTCACATACAATATTAATGAATAAACACTGTAGCCAAGGGTACATGTATAGCTAGTAGGTAACTCACCTAGCAACCTCTAGTTTGGGTTGCATACATACACATACACATGCATGCATGCACACACACACACACACACACACACCACACACAGGTACCCCAGATCCAGTTCCACCCGCTGGAGGAGGTAAAGATTGTGACAAAGCCTGTGTGGCCGGTAGCATTACTGGAGGACTTGTGGGGGCGGCACTACTCACTGCCATCATTGCTTTTGTCATCTATGGCATCTACAAGTACCACACCAACCCTCAGTCATACCACCCCACTACCTGACTGAAATTGCAACAAAACTTCCTGCTATTTTGTTTCTCGCACTTCCTCTCAGCCTTTTCAAGCTTCCACACTCACAGGAACACCAAACTGATATAATTGGATGTGCATATTGTTTATGAAGAATGTGTTCCTAAACTAGATATAGCTATACATGCACACAGGGTAATAATAGCTACCTTGAGTACAGTGTCTTTATACAGCCTACATGTATGACTGGCTTTTGATATACACATGTAAGAACTTACACGCACACATAGTAGAGTCGGACATATATTTTTGTACAAAAAGTTTCGTTTTCTCCCTCCCTCCCTCCATCTCTCTCTGCTACCGTAGAGGTAGACAAAATGGCAAAATCTGTGTAGTGGCGTACAATTTTTTTTGAACTCATGTAACACTCATAGCTGTGGTCCTTGCAGATTGAACTTTCTACCAGCCTGGCACGCGCGAAGGAAGGTTAGAATAGCCACTTGGAATTTCTCTGGAATCTGTATCCAGCGTAAACAGTGGGTTACGTCATGAGGTATTGAAGAAAACTAAAGTAGATGTACGTCCAGGGCAGGAGTCATGGAATCAGAAATTTCCATAGATGATGGGTCTAACTAAGTGGTTTTATTAGCAAGAGAATAAAAGGGAGAGGGCAGAGTAGGATTCTTGGTATACACAAGTATACGTACAAGTGGCTATAGCCAGCTGCAGTGGAGTAAGGATGTGAGCTACGAAGAAAGTATCTGGATCAAAGTCAGAGGTGATCATGAGAAGGGAAGGAATACTTTATGTTTGGGCTGTGTTTACATGCGTATACAAATAGTGAGAATGTCTTGGTTATTGAAAGTGGTTATGAGAAATTGAAAGAGGATGTGCTTCATATGAAGGAGCGAGGTCAGATTGTGCTTTCTAGGTGATTTTAATGCTAGGGTGGGAAAATCTTAACTAGATGATGTAGCTATAGTAGGTATGTTAAGAGCAGGAAAATGCAATGTGAGTGGTAGCTGTAGCTAACAGGTTGATTTCCGTATGTATAGCTAGCTACTATACAGAACCGTTGTATAGCTACAAGTGTAGGTATTCTAGCTACATACAGGCAGAAGTCGTAAATCAAAAACGGAATCTGAAAAATTATACAATGTATAGCTAACCATGTCACTAAAGTCAATATTCTTATGAACAGTCAGAGCAACAACAAAAAGCAAATGATGAGACCATGATCCTATTCATTAGCAAGTTTGTCATAGAAACCGAGAAGTAGCAGTGGAAGTAAAATCTTCCCGAATTGCTTGTCAGTAAAGGCCAGTGCCTTGTTCAAATGACAAAGTATCAGGTGCTTCACAGTTGCACCCAATTGAATTACAACAACCGCACCCTGTTTATTATGGAGGCATTAGACTATTAAAATATCAAAGTTGGTAGCTAAGCTGCTTTGCAACATTTTCGCTTGGTAGCTTACTTCTTTACTTTGAACGAGGTAGAATAAGGGATGCCTTTTTCCTAATGTTCAAAAAACATTAGATAAGAAGCAGTGATTCTTTGCCTGACAATTGAGTGACTCATATTCATCCAATAGTGCAATTCTGTATACCTAATCGTAAAACTGTAGCTAGCATTTTTATGTCGGTTCCTACCTGTGAGTAGCTACTGTTAACAGTAACAACTACCTATCCTGGCATTCTATGAATTATAAGAAGGTAATTAATGCTTTGGTTAACTTATTCAGCCGTAAATTTGAAGTAGAATACAGCAAATTGTTGAATAGCATGTCTTGCCTGTCTATAAATCCACTGCCGCTGTAAACAATTACGTATTACTAAATGATGTAATTGTGTTGCATCAGCAAATTATGTACACAACTGTGCGCACGTGTGATGAATCTTGTTAAACTGATTGTGAAAGTTTATGACGCTTAGTTACGTACGTACGTATAGCGCAAAATAGCGCGCGTCATTCAAATTTTTTTAACGTCCTTTAAATACTACGCGGCTGTAAACTGGTAGGACAGACATCATTTTAAGTCTGAGAAGCATCAGTTAGTTGTAGTTGTAACGTTTCAGCCGTAGTCTAGTATTCAGCTCTGCAGGCTCACCCACTAAAACTGTAATGCCTATCACAAATAAGTTTATGTGGATTCGCCTCCTCTCACTGGCTCTCCAAATTCTACTGGTGCCAGTGACCATGGGAGGTAAGAGAAGCGGCTACGATTATTGCCCTATGTGTATGTAATAAATATGTCAACTGTGAAGATTATTATAAAGTGCTTTAATTCTTATGCTTATCTTCCACCTAGATCACAGTGTGTTTGTAGCAACACCAAGATCTGAGAATACAGTACAATTGACAAATGCTACATTTGAATGTGTGGTCAAAGGGGTGGATTCAGTGGGTTGGTATGTGAACGACGAGTATGTTCAAAGCCGACATGACATTGAGCGAAACATTTCGTTTTTGAATATCTGGTACAGAGGTGTCTTTCATTCATTACTAACAATTCATGCCACTCCAGTAAATAATGGATCTAAAGTTGAGTGTGCTACATTTACTTATGGAGAAGGTGAAAGAAGAACTTCACCGGTATACCTAAACATTCAAGGTAAAATACAGTATTTATTACTACATGCGTAACGTGTTTCTGTCTAATCTAATAGTGTCATGGAATATATCATACCTATCACTGCATGAGAATGCTCACCTTAGGTCTGTGCACTATTAACCAGGTACCGTATTGCAGGAAATGTTCACATACGAACGTGGCAATGCAATTTGATTAATGCAAACTTTGTCGTTACTGAATGCTTGAAATAGCATTGAATTTTGAAACGAAGGCACAACCATAATATGGTGGAAACTTCGCATTTTTCGCAGGCCATCATCAGCTAAAGAAGGTTATAGCCTGGTGAACAGACGTCAGAGGACCATCATCTACTTCTATATTAGTCCCGTGGGATGCTAAGAACGCGGTAAAGAGCACTCCCTATTGAAGTCGAGAGGGACACATCGCATCCAGGCAAAGCAACGGTACGCAGTGATCGCACAGCGCAGACACAGCAAAGGGTCTTGGCTCTGTAGGTATAGTAGTCTTTTAATACTAACATCGCTTAGATATGCAACAGTTTGCTACGTGTAGCTGAGGGCTGTGGTCAAGGACTTGCTTTGACGCGCAAGTTAAACTATGGAATTTGCATTTTCGATTCGCGCAAATTTGCTCCTGTGAAAATTTCCGGCTATGCCTCAGTTACTATGTTTGTTTTTTAGTCTTTCTATTTAAAAGAGTATTAAAATACATACACACCTATAGCTGGAGGTCTGAATTAGCTATATGGAGTAGTTACTGACTTCAATCTATCTCAGCCTCAAACTCAATTACCTCAACTGACTCATAGAGTCATACTCAGTACTATAGTGGGGTTCTATGTAGGTTTGTTCCCAGGATCCACTCTACCTAGAATAGAGTATAAAATAGCCTGAGAGGTAACTAGCAGTCATGAACTGCCGCTTCACTTTGCAATACATTGCTATCCATGGATTAGTGTCGGCACACTATCTAATGCAATCATTATTGTAGTCCTTTATAAGAGACCAGAGAGCTCTAGTTTACAGGTGACACTACATTTATTATGCAACTGACACATATTTCGTGAAATAACACCAGTAACTACCCCTGCATGCACTCCTGGCATGCTTTTTTGCTCTATGCAATAAGCTAGCTACCTGCAATTGCCAATGAGCCTAGACACTTTGGCCAAGCTTTAACGTCATAAAGTCGAAAGAGAGGATATGAGACTATTGAAATAGCGCTTGAGTGTAAAAGTCCATTCCAGTCAAGTAAAAGTTGTATTTCTGAAATGTTTAAGCTGTCCCAATATGCCCTTCATATAATCTTGCAAAGATACTTTTAGTAGCTATAGCTTGAGTATTTCATTTTGAGATCTGTCAGCAGCTTGCAGCCTGATGCATCACTATTTGGGAAAATAAAGCTATAGATTATTATGTTTATAACAAGGTATTGTTTTTACTAAAGTGGACCTTTACTGTATCATCTGAGAAGGAGGCTAATGACTCATGCATGTTCAAACAACTTCAGGTCCTCCAGCAGCTCCCAATGATGTGACGATTCAGTTCCAAGATGAAGACACTATACAGCTTTCTTGGGTGTCTCCAGATACAATTGTTGGGTTATCAATTACAGGTTTCAACGTCTACTGGAAGAACACACAGAGCAGAGAGTATAAAGTTGTTGAAATAGCCAATACATCCTTGTATGACTTTACTGTACCGACCCCGTCCCCATGTGATGTGTATGAATTCAAAATTAGTGCAGTGATTGATGAGGCTGGTACTGTTCTTGAGGGGAATAGCAGTCAACCAATTCAAGGAAACTTCCATGCTGGTAAGCTCTTATAATTACAAACCTACATGTTAATTGTGGTGAAATATCTTCTGACCTACATTGGTTAGGTCCACCTGTTATTGATGCCGGTAGTGTAAAGGTGGTCGTGGAGTTCCAATTTTCACTTATTAATTTGACACTACAGTTTCCAGTAAGTTACCGGCCAGCATTAATTTGAGTGCATGAGTATATTATATGAATCCACGCATGGACTGTTGCTGAGCTTATGGGTATAATGACAAAAATTGCAGGTTATTTGCCAAGGCCAAGCAGTTGCTAGGTTCACAGTGTACATGTATGCTTCAGATGGAAGTGGATGTAGACATTCAAATTTACAGTCTAGTACTGTTGAGATATTGGAAAATGATTTCACAATGGAAGCACTGAAATTTGTGGATACAACTGAGACACTGCCACTGAATCGCCACTATGTGACCACCATTTCTGCTGATAATGTCATTGGCATCACAAATTCAACAGGAATACAAATAAGTGAGTCAATGCAGTTGAGTACATAATAGTACAATGACATCATTGCTAGTACAATTTATTATCTATTATAGGTACCTTTGATATTCAAGATGTTGATGTTTTGGAAAATCCACAAGGAGGCTTGACTGTCATTTGCTACTTTGCCAATGGTTCTGAAGCACATGGCTGCTGTGTAGAAATTCCAGAGCTCGTAAATTACACCATTGTTTTGAGAGAGTCTGCTTCTACTTTATCTGCAGTCTTGCGGCTCTCAGATATTTTAGCTGAAACAGGAGAGTATGATGTTTTTGTTTATGATTTTGAAAGCAATGGAACCTGTGCATTTGGAGTACCAGCTGTTCAAAAATCTATTAAATTCAGCGAGAAATGTAAGCAATCTGTCACCTTAGCACATTGCTGATACAACGAACATTTCACAGTAGGCTGTGTAATTTACTATACATTTGAAATCATTACTACAACCACTCCTACTATCCCTTACTATACAATAAACCCTAGTTACTGCTGGATGCCTGACCTTGAGAATCAGGAATGGTGGGTTAAAAAGCTTTTTGATGGCATGCCAACTCTCCCCACCCATCCAGCATTTATACCAGTTTAGCCAACCTCCTTTTATCGTCAAAAGAAGGTTGTAGAAGTCCTTTTATCATCCACCTGGCTGTTCTTGAGCTCCAGACCTTCAAAAACATATTCAAATTCGAAAACAAAACAAGAAGCTTGTTGCTATGCCTCTAGGTTGTTATTGGTAACAAGAAAATTTATCTTGTACCTTGCAAGTGACAGCTGCATCCTTCTACACTGTATATTCTTGGTTAGTCCAGTATTAGCTATCACAGGAAGCTGTGTAATTCATTATACATGCATCATAAATATTACCATGTCACATTGTTTTAACTAGCTGAACTTTTTTTGCCAACAGCTTCAGCGCATGTAACAGACCAATTCACAACTGCAATTACATCAGGTACATATTCAATATTAGATATTTTCTGTGCTATATAATTATGAATACATATTCATGCAGTCACAGCAATACTTGGAGTACTACTGGCATCTTGACAAGCCAGTGCAGAACAATCCTGCAGAGAAGACTAACTCAGACATTAACAGTATGTCAAATGCACCCAGTCAGAATGTACTGTTTCCCTTATAGTGTAGTTATAGTCCTGCAATTTGTGATTATCTTTTTTGTAAACGTATTATGTCGTATAAAGATTCTTTCTGTGAATGCTTATACACATCAGGAATAATCATGTATTGTGTCACTTTAGTGTATAGTAAAGACCGTTCTTTCTGTGAATGGTTTATACACATCAGGAATTAATCTGTATATTTATCCATTCCTATACACACTGTTTTTTTAATCAGTTGTCTAATAAAAAGCTCTGTAGCTGTTCATCATGCATGACTTACTGTGGGGTGTACTTTAGCCATGCTTGTTACTTCAGTTATAGTGGTAGACAGCTCAATAAGTACTGAAAACCTCATGGGTGAGCCAAGTTAACGTGCAAGATCCACTGCTACCTACTGTACACTTTGTGCAATACTTAATGTTTCCTAGACCTATGTAATTAAAAGACAGAAAAGCTACGGTTGCCTCTTAGACAGTGAGGAACCAGTATGGATCTGGCCCAGGATCCGGAGCTCTAAGTGGAAGCATTCAGTGGTGTAAGCGCTGTGACTGTAACGTGCGTATATTATTAGGAGTAAAACGTTGGGATAATTCTATTTCACTGCAACAATATTTCCCTGGAAGTAGTATATAAATTAACACACAGAATGCAATTATTATATATATAATATTGTTGTGATGATAAGTCACAATCTGACAGTTTATTTGTCCATTGTGGCTATCCATTGTGCAGTCCAGTTTATAAACTTCTTTATGTCTAGCTGTTATTGTATGTACTATGAACGGCAAACCAATATCCCTACATCGCGTTTAGGTGGTTTACAAGGATTTTACATATAATTGTACTCAAACATCCATGCTTGACAGCACACCCACACTAGCAGGTGGAGCTTGTAAGATCTCCTAAGAGCAAACACTTACACTTCAGCACTATAAAGGTGAGGTTGGAATGCTGATTGTTTAAAGTATCTATAGTAACTGCACAAAATTACTTATCAGCTGGGTATTACTATGCCTTCAGGTCTACTTAGAACTTCAAAATACGTTAAAGTTTCTTGGTCGATGGTCCTTCCTGGGCAAAATATGGATAAACCTGGGATGCATCCCAGACGTACATGTTTGAATCGTAGCAGCGTTTTAGTGGTGATTGTGTTTCATGCAATGTGGAATACAACTTCAGCCAATATAACTACATAGAATACAATATCTATCCTCACTATGAACAGTAGACCTGAGGAAGTGGAGACCCTAGGATTAGGAACCCAATGACCAGGTACCTTCAGTGATATCAAATGTTAGAACCATGCAGTTGTCATTTAATTAGAAAGTCACTGGGAAGTACATGTGTGCTTACAATATTGAAACTTATTATGATTACAAATGCTGTTGGAGTTAAGTATGTTGAAGTTATACCATGGAGTATTACATGAAGATGTGAAAATTATTGCAACATGAGAGATTAAGTTACCACAGCTCGCATACGAAGTGATAGACTATTGCTAAATATATAAAAAAGGGTAGCTAGACCAGAGTTCAATTAGATTACAAAATATTCCAGTTATATTTACATGAAGCTGTGAGTTACAAATGAAATTATTGTGGTATTGATTCGTAAACAGGTTCCTGCATCTCTTCAATACTGGTTGCATGACTACTAGAATTACACTCGCAATCAGCCGATTCTGAAGCCCTGTTATGAAATCCACATGTTTCACATCTTTTCCTGCATTTTGGTTTAAATTGGAAATCATAAACACACACACGGCAGAGCATGCACACATACACATGCTCTTACCTCCAGGAAAGTAACATTGTAGGCTGCGCATGTGTGTCTGATGCATCCCCATCACCACTGCTCTCAGTAGTATGCCGTTTAGTTTGTAAAGCCAATGAAGATGTATTTCTGTTATCGGAGCATCCCCTTTTAGTAGCATCATGATATTCATAAGAGATATTAGTCTTTAATTGTAATGTTTGATATGCAGGGTTGTCTTGTACTGCAGGATCAAGCTTTCTCTTGACAGGATAACCTGCATGTTTGAAATAATACTCACTTTATGTGTTATAGCAATAAAGAAAAGTATGTGCATGGAAGCTTACCACTGTGATACTTTCGATAAGCGAAGACAGCAACGATAATGATTCCAACAATTGCTACCAGTAAGACTCCTAGTATTGTGACTGCATGAAAATATTATTTATATCAATGTAAATATATAATAGGGGACCTCAACACATGTATAGTTACTGTAGTATATAGGTATATATCTTCTGATTCAGTTTCATTGAAAGATGTAGCCAATAAAACCTATGACTAAACTAATTAACATTAGTGAGGCATCCCTGCACACTTTGCCATACAGTCCTTTCTGCTTAGCGGTGTAGCTTCTCAATTTTAATTACCTGGAATAATTATAATTGTGATTTGGTCCATTATATGCACTGAATCGGAGTTACCGCTACTACTTTCATTTGCGGATATCGGTACTGTTGTTGTAGTAGCTGTGGACAAAAAGAGAAAAGCATGCAAGATGTACAGGTGAAAGGAAAATGAGATATTCAGATATCTCTGCATAGTAATAGAGTGTTGTATCAATCACTGGACATATATAGAATCGGATATTGATCTGGCAGCCACACAGACATTACTTACATTTTCCACTCAGTTTTATAGATTTTTCAACCGCTGGTACTCCAAATGCACAGATTCCATTGCTCTCATAATCATAAACAAAAATATTGTATTCTGCGGTTTTATCTACAAAATCCGAGAGCCACGTGATTGCAGACATATTAAAGGCAGACTCTCTCAAAGCAATAGTATAATTCACGAGATCCGAGATTTCAACACAGCAGCCATCTGCTTCCGAACCTTTAGCAAAGTAACAAATGACAGTCAAGCCTCCTTGTGGATTTTCAAAAACATCTACATCTTGAATATCAAAGGTACCTATTGAAATAACAGTTCAATCATCATTGTGATAGAGTATTCAGCCACATGCAAAGTAGGGTATACATGCAAGTAACATGGACTTACTTGTGTGTAATCCTGTTATATTTGTGATGCCAATGACATTTTCAACAGAAATACTTGTTATATAGTGGTGGTTAAGTGGTAGTAGCTCAGTCATTTCCATAAAATATATTGCGGAGTTATCTTCCATTATCTCAATATTACTAGAATATATATTTGAATGTAAACATCCACTTCCATCAGAAGCACACATCTGTACTGTGAAATTATTATCCGCTTGGCCTTCACAAGAATCAACCTGCATAATTATTGTTATTAACACCTTAACACTGCGCAAACACGTCATGCAATGCATGCATGCATGCAGATAATGTAAATGATAAGTACACATAATTTATTACTCATGTCACAGCCGTAGTGTTTGTCATTATCCACACCCCCACAGATGCAGGCGGAGCTTATAAGATCTCCAATCAGGACAAGAGCAAGAGCAACCGGAGATTGCACCATACATAAGTCATTCTTCCTTGTTGATAATATAAACTCTCATTTTTTATACAATTAGTAACTAGTTTTAATAAGACTTTAAAGTCATAACTGTCCCATTTTCACACTCTAATAGCTAAAGCCTGAATTATTTTCAAAGTGCTCCCCTAACAGATTTTCTAATTGTATATGTATATACATACATACAGATGCAGAAGGGGGTAAAATAATCTTGTGCCAGCCAGTTGCGCGCTTTGCGCATGCCCGGTTTGTACAAACTAATTAATTTTGTGATATATTTTTGACTGCAGCAAAAATTCATTAGTAACAACTTACCGGAAACAGTAGTGTCAATTTAATGAGAGGCGGTTTAAACTCCACAATCACCTTCACACTACTAGCATTGATAGCAGGTGGACCTAACCATGTGTTAGAGAGAGGGTGGAGAAAAATATAGTTACTGCATGGAGTAACAATTTGCAAACGCTTACCAGCACGGAAATTTCCTTGAATAGGTTGACTGCTATTCCCCTCAAGAACAGTACCAGCTTCATCAATCACTGCACTAATTTTGAATTCATACATATCACATGGGGACGGGTTTGGTATAGTAAACTCATACAAGGATGTATTGGTTATTTTAACAACTTTATACTCTCTGTTCCTTGTGTTCTTCCAGTAGACATTGAATCCTGTAACTGGTACCCCAACAATTGTATTTGGAGAGATCCAAGAAAGTTGTATAGTATCTTTATCTTGCAACTGAATAATCACATCGCTAGGAGCTGCTGGAGGACCTGAAATTGTTTTGGACAAGTATTATAGGAAACATCATTAATAATCCATAAATACATGTATATTGATGGAGCTAATGAATAGTATTAAGACATATTGTTTTGAGGTCATTCAGCTTTAGCTTTATAATATATTATAGTGTCTGTTGTACCACTTGCAATTGGTGGCCATGATAATACATTTAGGTTGAACATTTTACAATGTTTTGCAAGTATGTGAATTATGTTTCTCGAGTGTCTATATCCACACAAGCAGGTAGACTCCCTTAAAATCCTTAAGCTCCATGCACTGCATGAATGCAAGTATAGTATCAGTATGTAATTTCTAGCCTATTAAATTTTGTTGACCTGAAACCAAATATTATTAAAACGGTAAGTATTTTAGGGCCTACCTTGAATGTTTAGGTATACCGGTGGAGTTCTTCTTTCACCTTCTCCATAAGTAAATGTAGCACACTCAACTTTAGATCCACTATTTACTGGAGTGGCATGAATTGTAAGTATTGAATGAAAGACACCTCTGTACCAAATGTTCAAAAACGAAATGTTTCGCTCAATGTCATGTCGGCTTTGAACATACTCGTCGTTCACATACCAACCCACTGAATCCACCCCTTTGACCACACATTCAAATGTAGCATTTGCCAATGATATTCTATTCTCAGATCTTGGTGTCACCACAAACACATTGTGATCTAGGTAGAAAGCAAGCATAAATACTGTAAAAATCATGAGTTACATAATTAGTGCCGATTGCAATGTGCCATATATGCACGGGTTTATTAACCCAGCCTCTGCGTGATTTGGCTTCTCCAGCGATATCTGATGAAGTAAATATAGGCAGTGTACACTTGGTGTAACACAATTATACAGCAAAGAAAACCCACGATATAAACTCCCATCCTGCAATACGAGTCTGCATGCCCCACCCTCAAGGAGAAGCTGAATATTTCTTTGTAGCATCTATAATCCTACTCTACCCTGAGCATTCTGTCATCCATGCAACCAAGAGTCTATATTATGAGGTCTTGATGCCTCTTCAAGATGAGGTTGCTTGGTAGGCATGGAGTTGGGGCGTCCTACAGGCGTGCTCTGACCTGAAGTACGTATATGTGGTCTGCAGTGCTTGCACACATTGTCACTCACACTCGCCCCTAAATGTCCTACATTCGACTAGTATTACATTAGTTAACCAGTACCATTCATGCATGCATGCATGCAATTTTGTAAGTTTGTGTGTGTGTGTGTTCTACGGCACCATGAATAAATAGAGTTACTCATGATAGTCATGATAATCACATTTATACTGGCCATAAACAATTTTGTAATTGCGCACTTCCATAATTATAGACTGAGCCAAGTCAGCAATTGCAAATACGTAATAGTCTTCACAATATATATTATCATGATTAGTGTGTATTATCCGGCGATATCCATGAATACTATAATTCCTTAGATACTCAGTATCGGGCCATATCCGTAGCCACTCCCCTTACCTCCCACGGCACCTGGCACCAGCAGGATCTGGAGAGCTAGAGCCAGTGAGGGAAGATAAATCCACGTAAAATTACACCCAATAGACATTAGCTACAACTTTGGTAGCCTGTAGAGCCGGTAGAGCGACTTGAGTCAGAGATCGCAGTATATGCACGAGTAGAGCTACTGCAAACAGTGATCGATGCTTCTCAGACACTTGGCGTCTGTCCTACGCATATGATAAGGTTACAACTCGCATGCTAACTGTCAAAAACATATTAAAACAAAATATGATTTTTACCAGCTGTTTTCTTAATTCCCGCGTCGTGTGGGGATTTCCTATAGAACGTCACAATTCAGTACCAATTTTTACTTTCTTTACGTAGGCTAACGGTTCAAAGGTTCAAAGGTTGCAGCTGTGCAATAATAACTTTTTCCACCCCAAAAAACAAGTCACAAACAACATTTTAAAGAACAATCATACGGATGGAATCTCAACTATAATTAGCGAAGCCAGTTCCAACTAAAATTAGCTAGCCGCAGCGAAGCCAGTCACTGCAGGAAATCGGCTAGTGTAGATTCCCCAGTGTAGCACTGAGCAGTAATAACAGAAAGGCTACTTGTTATTCCTGCAACTATTATAGCTACATGATATGATGTGAGGTATATAACTCCTGAATTGCAACTGAGGTAACCAAGCTGGGTTATAACAACCCTCATGCTTTTGCAGTGTACTGTGCACAAACGCTAGGTAGCTATGCAGTGGAACCTGGAAACAATTAATTAAGGATCTCGTTCTGACACCCATGTGCATGTAACTTTTGCTATTAATAATAAAATTCTGTACGAAAACACTCTTTGCATGGGACCCACAGACTGAGCGTGCACTGATTCACAGAAGCTATATCTCTGGAGAAGTGCAGTGTATACGTAGTGCTACGGCTTTCAATTAGCTATTGGTCCCTAGGTCTGCTCACGCATAAGTTTCAGAATTTCCCAGCCTGTACACATGTACATGCACACTACGCTACCATGTACATGGGCCCGGGGAAGCAAACAGGTGGGTGATATAGCTACAAATGCTGTAGCTACTATTATATGCATATAGCTATTATAGATCATCTGGTACAGTCGTTTCTAAGCATACATATGTACATAATATTATGTGGGTCTGGCAATGAATCCATATTATATAGTCCACTCCAGACCAGTAGTCTAGTCCAGTGGTCCAGTCCACCAAATAAAGACTGCCCTAGCTAGCTGTATGTGGAGCTTTCTCATTGCACATTCAAAGCCTGCACATTTCTCCCTATTGGGCTGCCAATTAAAGCATCTCTTCACCCTCTTATGAGTATAAGGAGGTGGAGCGTTATAAGTAAGTCAAAGTACAGTAACAGTACATTAACTAGCAATATTGTTACTGGAAATGCAGCACAGTCCAGTGGAGGAACCATTTGTTGCTTAAAAAATAGCACCTTGAGCTGGCATGGAAGTCGCAGACTAGCTAGCTACATAGCTAAATTAAATAACACATGCAGCTCAATATTCCTACATGCTGACTCCATAGCTACATCTGCCTCTCCACGTATCTAGAATCACAATTTAGTGAAGTGAGTTCGATTCCAAAGCTTTCTCCAACTCCCTGCATTCCTTCACCAGGCATAGCTACTGAACCCACAGCATCCATCATCACTCGCCATGAGGGCCCATCACAGTACAGCAGCGCTATAGAACCAGTCCACCCTCCATCAAAGTAGCTATCCATATACAGACAGACTCCATCTTCAAGGCGGTGACAGCAACTGTTACAGTAGTAGCTACTAGACTACTACTAGCTAGCATGCAGGCAACGCAGTGTACCATCTCAGTAATTAAATCTATTTCTTTCTTGGACCTGAGGGAGTGTCATCATAGCTGCCTCCGTTGGCACCCATGTATTCTGTGCATCGTGCATCTGTTACATCTCAACACGTAGATAGCTGTGTGTAAATCTGTAGAACATCATCATGGAAGGGCCCATCCTGTTCTAAACTTCAGAAATGGACACCCCAATTTCCCTACTCCTGAGGAGTTGCAGCCAAAGGTAGCTATACAGCCATCAGCTCCATCCCAACAGGATTTCCTTGTTAAGAAATGTCTAGGGAGTGGATTAAAGCCAGTTATTCACATTTCTATAGAGATGTTTGGATGATAAACCTTAGTGAATATGTTTTGATATTATGTTACATGTTGGTGCTCATGTGTGGGCCATGCATGATTATCGTTGACGAGCATGTGGGGGCTTTGTTTTGGGGAGTACCCAAATGAACACGAGACAATAATATTATGCTATTACATCATTACTTAGAAATGTAAACAAACCACCTGCTAGATGATCCATGCAATAATATATCCCTAGATACTAGTACTTAAAATATTAAAAGATAGTAAAATAACCCCCGACAGAGTTAGTACTAAGCAAAGATTCATGGTCAGTGCATGCGTTTTGTTAGTATCTGATTGTGTAGGACCTGTATGCCCAAACTCTCCTCCTTTCATTTCCAGAACCGGCAGGGGTGTATCATCAACAGCAGCACAAACACACAGCCTGTCCCAGAAGGTCTACTTCGCAGTCGACAGTTAACCCAAGTAGTTGGTACTATAATAATTATTCCTTGCGCGCGAGAATATTTCTGGAATGCAATTAAACGGCGTATGAATGTGAGACGCAGCGCACCATGGGTTATAATACAAGAGGGCGTGGATGTCTGGACGTCCGAGACTTATAACGGCTCCTAGTAGCGCTAATGTTATTTAAATTTGAAGAGAGCCAGGTAGGCTTGCGTCATAAATATCAAACTAGACATTAATTTTGACTTTGAGTTCACGGACCACTTCTGGGGTTCCTCTCGAGGCGTTCCGAGGAGGGGGAGAACCAACTGTCAGTGAGTGGAGTATATGTGTATGTGTACGAAACAAGGCAACCCCCAAAATCTCATATATAGGGAGCTTGACATGGGCAAGGATATAGCACTTATACGTGACTTGGGGGATATTACAGCTGTATAGCTGAAAGTGTACTTATGTAAATTATGTTCCTTCTTGCATAGAGCTATTGTAGAGGTCTAGTATGTTGGGACTAGGAGAAAGGAGGCTATAGCTTACAATACAAAAATATCTTTGTATAAATTTTGCCCCCCCCCCCCCCCAACTTTGTACTAATTTGTACACCTCATGCCTTTGGCACTCAGTGTATATGGATCATATAGCTACCACCCCCCCTCGTCGCATACCTTATAGGTAATGTATTCTCATTGTATGTGTGTGTGTAGCTTTGTTGAATGACAGTGAATTGTTTCATGTGCACTACAGCTTTGTCATAACCTGTACTATGTTGCATTAATATACAAAGTAGCCAAATCCAGATATTATACATGTACTTCACTGTGTCCTCACTATTGACCTTTGCCCTTATAGGCTCTTGATTTCTCGAAACGCTCAATCTGATACGTACACCTCCATAGCTCTACATGGCATCGTATATATTTGAAAAACAATGTTGATGGTGAGTTGCTGAAAGGATCTGTCATCACTCTGTAGATAATGAGGTTTTATGGAACTGTTTTATACACCAAGTGTATTGTGCTTTGGTGTAAATAGCTTTTATGATGTGACCGAATGCTTGATGTCTCTACTGCTATAGGTCATGAACTCTGTATCTACAATTCTGATAGTAATTTTGGTGGTGGTATGCACTTTTAGGGGTAAGCCTTATTTTATTTGTGCTGCATGGATCCACATGAATATCAGCATACACAGAATGAAATGTACTAATTATTACCATTATAATTATTCATACAGGTATAAAGACTGCAGATGAATGTGAATTCATTAATATACCAATGTCAACGACTGTTACTCTAAACTCAACTGCAGTGTTTCACTGTGAAACACCTAATGATACCTTTAGTAATCCTTTCTTTTTAGTTAATAACCAAAGTGCTGCACAAGGAGAATTGGAAGGTGTCACATTATGCAACAGTTCTCAAGCGACGAAAATCAAGTTAACAATACTAGCAACTGCTAACTATAACAACAGCAACATAAGCTGTTTGTATCAAGCAGGTCCTTCAGAGTGTACATGCCGCAGTGATCCTGAGGCAATTCTTACCATTACTGATTCAGAAGGTAAGATAACATGTAAAAATGGATATCAAACCTAACAATAGCTTAACTGCCCTTTTTTGCACTGCTGGACCCTGCAGCTGCAGATTGCCCTCATCTCAACAACCCTATGAATGGTGCGGTTACTTTGAGTGGATTATCAGTGGGGAACACAGCTATTTACACATGTGATGCAGGCTTCTTTGTGAATGGGACAAAAATAAGGGTATGCCAGGGACTAGTATGGAATTCCAGTGCTCCAACTTGTGGTGAGTTAATTATTGTGACTTTTCGATTAAATATTAGCATTCTGGACAATAATACTGATTGCCATGGTTGTAGTGGGATGCCATGCAGTTAGGCAGATTCTGCTGTGGATCAATTTAAAAGTACTTCTTCGGTGGCCTCATATTTGTTCACGTCATCTACTATAAGACAGTGTAGAGTGTCTCCTTTGTCTGGTCAGAGAATCATTCAGCCTCCTGCCTCACTCATTGTCTGTATGGTTAAGTGTTCACAGGCCCGTGTTCATCCTGGCTGGCAGCAGTCGATCTCCATTACATGACATGCTATCGGTTGGTTCCCCGGACAGACTTCCATTTTTGAGGCCTGCAGCAAGTTTGATGCATGACTCCAGGGTAGCAACGAAGCAGACTCACGTGACCTAACTACACGATAACATAACTGTAGCTACTCATATTCTACAGTGACCCTGTCATATGATAGGTCACAGTCCTTTGAAGACCAGATTCTTCCTACCCTGCTCAACATCACACCCAGAGTCTAAACTCTTTGGGTTGTTCAATGTTTGTATTGTTACAGTAATGCTTAAACTTGCTGCATGAGACTCACAGATTAACAAATTATATAATATTTATACATGTAGTATAGACAGCAAAATAAATATTACAAACTTGTTTAAAATGATGGCTCTTGCATGACTTGGGGAGTTGTATTAGGTATTGCACTACCCTTCCATGCCTTATTAATAAGCACAAGCATTATCTTCAGAGAACATCGTCTCTGTGCTTGGGCCCCTCCTGCAGATCCTTGCGACACAAAGTACCCAGATTGCGAGGAGTGTACTAGTACTGAATGTACAGAGTGTAACGCCGGCTTTGAGCTCGATGAAAATGGAGAATGCAGAGGTACTGGCAAATAAGCATTACCAATTAACGCTGCTGATTTTGAGTATAATGGTCTACTATGCAGAATGCAATTATTATAGTGTATTACATACATATGCCTGCTGTTATCTCCAAGCAGTAGCTAGGATAACTGCCGATTCATATACATGCACATGTAAGTGCACATTCCTTTATATAGCTAGCTACCTCCACCAGGCTACCACTAGCAACTCACACAACATATACACACAAACATCCATGCGCACATTCATGTATAGAGGTTTTTTCTGTGGCATCAGCCTTGTTACCTTTGTGACTTAGCTACCTTTTGTATCTTATTTGCCTGTATAATTGGGTATATACCTGTATTGGTCACCGACACATTAACCTTTGAACCTTTGAACCACACACACACACACATGCTCCAGACCCAGGTGGTGTAGGCCCAGGCAATGGAGCTATTATTGGAGGAATTCTCGGGGCTGTGCTACTCGCTGCCATCATTTTCGTACTGATCATATGCATCTATAAGTATACTACTGCATGTAGTTAACACACTAGCAAGATCGTTTTACTGTTAGCTCTGCTCACACTCCCACTCTCTATCTTCAAATTTCCACACCAAACCGATTTATATCACAGATGTACTATATTAAGGTTATAAAGCTGTGCGCTAACAGTGTTATAGTCGCTGGTTAAGCCCGGGCGCGCGCGCCTGTACTTATCACGTGCACAGAATTACGTAGAAAAGCGAATCTGATTGGCCTTTCAATATGGCCTCGTATATAGGTGGGCAGCTTTTTTCGCAGCCTAGCCGTGGAAAACGCGCGTTTTTCCACAGCTGCGAAAAAGCTGCGAGGGGAGGCAGGCTAGTAATTTCATTGGCGAATATCATTTGATTTTGGATGTAGCCAGGCAAATTTAAAAGCATGCAGTGGTGAAGAGAACCTGTAACAGTGAGAGAATTGCAATTAAGAAGTGAGCTTATAGTTGAACAGTTCCGTTGCGAGTTTGTTTCCCCGTCTTGCCCGTTTACGCTGGTACATCGTCTTATGTAGGAGGTGTGTCTCTGGCCTGGAACTCGAGGTGAGTCGGTGACAAAGTATAAATGCATAGTAGACTAGCAGTGAGAGCTATAAGCATGCTCTGGTGGACATGCATGTGTCTCCATATTTCTAAATTACGTACCTAGCTAAATCAGTTTACACCTATAGGTTTATGGGTCTCACTAACTGGAATTAAATGTAACCCACTGAGAGCTCACAACACTTTAGAGTTCTGTGGTTGACAACGCCATTGCCATGCAGCATGTTGTTGACGACACACAGGTTTGACTGGTTCTTGAAATGTGTTCCAGATTGATAATTTCCCTTTGCCCCCTGAGAAAATGCTTATGCACTGAGTCTGGGCTTGGTCTGGTTGGGCCCTCCTACCGTTGAGTCAGCTTGTGTTCACTTGTGGAATTTGTCTAATTTCCAGGTGTGAAATTGAGTTGCTTGCTACATGCATGTAGTGACTCTATTTTGATGAGCCTGCCCCCAATTTCTTGTTGCAGGTTGTCCTATCAAATTCACCAGATTCGCCTTTCATATCCTGAACTCCATCAGCCTTATTGAGTTGGTAGGTCAGTTGATGATTAAGCCATGCATGTGATTTACCACAAGAGAGAAAGGATTTAATCAATGGCTACTCATTTGTCTGTTGTCTACTTAGCAAGGTGTTTAGCAATTCTTAATTCTCACTACATGTATATGCATATCCTGTCCATCCGAAGGTGGCAATCACTACCAATGGCTATGCAGACAGCCGTAACGCTGCCACCACCACCGGATTTCACCATTTCAAATCTACCTATACCACAGCAGCAAAGTGAGTCTGTATGATTTCTCCTTTATACATATTTACCCACGACGTGTAGCTATGTGGAGTCAGGGTTAAGCAATGGGTTTTGTCTGTCCGTCCACAAAAATTTAGAAATATCGTTCCAACAGGTAATTTTGAGGATTTAGAGTATTTTGATCGCATCCGTGCGTTCAAAGCGCTGTAACTCTGAAATTCCGTTAAGGATGAGGCTCAGATGCATTGTGTAGTAGCATCAGCATGTGAGACTTCTACATAGCACGTATGAGTTTGTGTTGTGTAGTAGCGTCAGCATGTGAGACTTCTACATAGCGCGTATGAGTTAGCCCTACAGTTCAGAGACATAGCGCTTTGAACGAATGGATGTGATGGAAATACACGGCGGAATAATGTTTATTTTCTACCCGGGACTGCCACACGTAGGAATTCACACTTCTCGGTGACCAAACATTAAGCCTGGGCTAAATTTTTTGTTGCTGTACCAAATAAAATGTGAAATTATACAAGCAGACTGTGGCTTTATATCCTTGTTCAGTTGGTTGCTTTCATGTAGTTTTTCATTACTCGTCTGATGGAGTATTTTAGACAATGGAAATAATTGTTTTTGCTGTCGTTTTTATGATTGCTATTACATGTAGGTAACATCCCAGTCTGTGCTGGATGCAACACTCCTATAGTGGACCGGTTCATCTTAAAGGTACTGGACAAGCCATGGCACGCAAAGTGCTTACGTTGCTCTGACTGTCAGATCCAACTTACGGATAAGTGCTACATGTTCTCCCGAGAGGGACAGGTGTTTTGCAAGGAAGATTTCTGCAGGTTGGTGTGAGCATATCATGTTAAAGTTACATGTAGCAGACAGCATACTTCGTCATGACAATATGCGTTTATTAGCAATGGGGACCAAGGTTTCATACACAGAGGGGGGTGGGGGGCAGGGGTTACCCCCCCCCCCCAAGGTTTCCCCTCCTCCCTCCCTCCCAGAAATTAGAAGTTGATATATTTGGGTTTATTAGTAGCTAATTTTAGGGCCCTAAAAGCCACCAGAAGCAACCTCAGAGCATGTAAATTTCTAAAATTTTCAGGGGGAGCATATCCCCATACCCCCTAGGAGGGTATGGTTCTGCACACATTTTATTTCCTGCCCCCACCAAAAACATTCTCTGTAAAAAAAAACTCAGGACAGAAAAGCCTGTAGCCGGGATTTCACCACAGCCACATAAAGACTACGCTACAGGGGTGGAGTCTGTAAACAAGGCTAGTAATAATCCTCTGAAACTAAAGGAATGCCTGCACTTTTAATGGCATGGTACTGGTCATAGTCTGTGGTAACTGATAAGGTTTACAGTACCTCACCCCTTTATCTCGTGTATCATCATACACATGCACACACCTCTTGCAGGCGTTTTAGCATCAAGTGTGCAGGATGCAACCAGCCAATTCCACCTACCCAAGTGGTTAGAAGAGCGCAAGACAATGTCTACCACTTACAGTGCTTTTATTGTTTCATGTGCTCAAGACAACTCTCCACCGGAGATGGGTTCTACCTTACGGACGATAAGCAGCTGGTCTGCAAGTGCGACTACGAGGCTTCAAAAGCCAGAAGTGAGACATTCTTACTTTTTGAGTCGACAGTTTAAAATTTTATCACTACCTCCCTCCCTGTGGGTTTACTTTCATAGGCTGTTCATAGCTTCATTACAGAAGTGTAGCACGAGGAAGCTATCTTTGGTTTACAAGGCAAGGAACCGCCCCTAAAAGAATATTAAGATGTGATTTGCGTGGCCATATATGAGTAAAATTTAATGCGAATCATAGGCATCATAGGCATTGTAATAGTTGTCGAATGATATGTGTTAGAATTTGAATAAGAAACTTCAGAACTCCTGAGTGCATCAGATTGCAAAGCCATAATTCATTCACCCTATGGTGGTGTTCATAACTTACGTGTGACACTAATTATTACTTATTGCCAACGTTACATAGATCAAACTCTTGTGTGGCTGCAGGCTGTTTAATCAGTAAGCGGCAACATTGGAGGCTAGCAATATGTCAGGCTGTATCGGTTCATTTTTTAAGGGGGTGATTGGTGATCACGGAATGGCAGTTAAACAAGGCTAAACTGAAGCACTAACCTTGGTAGTCTCCCTGTTTGTGTAGCATTGATGTTCGCACTCTGTCTGATGAGGTACTTGTGTTAATAACTAGTACATTGATCCCTAGGGCCTATACAGGCGCTTTGAGCTCTGCCCAACTCAATTCCTGGTATGGAAAAGCTTATCTGTGCTGCCAGTGTAAAAACAGTTCGACAGAAGGCAGTGCTTAGAATGCTTTTGATTGGGAGGTGGAGCTTCAAATTGATTACAAAAGTCTGTAGGGTCCTCCCCCTTACTTTTGTGACCGCTACTAGAGTAAGTAATCCATTATCTACCACCATGTGTATTCGGACATGCTGGTGCCAAATACATGTATCACCAGAAGTGGGCGGGGTCTATGAGCGACACTACAGACTCTTTGCACTTTGAGTTGAAAGTTTAATGTTCCTCCATTGCTTGGTTCTGGAGCTATTGCCTTCCAAAGTCCGAACAGAGCTATGATCGGACAAGTGTATGTATTGTCGGACTCAATTCTGTGTTTCTTCTCTGAAGTATCTGTCGGTGAGATTTTGGAAGCTCCACAATCCTGCTGCTGCATGCCAACCTTTTGTAGTCATAGCTGCCTCAAACACTGAGGGGTGTTGCTGATTAGGGAGCAGGGTCACTCTCTCTATAATTGGCCAGTCGATTTTGTTGTTTTTTGCCATTGACACCCCAAAATACTCTCTACCGCTACAATACTGATAGCATTGGAATGTACAGGTCCTCAGCAGCACTCCAGTGCAAATCTGATGTTTATACATGTATGTTGCATGGTTGCATGGCTAAGTTGTTACGTTACTGTTGGCCTTTGCCCTTGCAGGTTCTTGATAAACGCTCAATCTGATACAATTTCCATGGCTCTGCATAGCGTCATATAGCCATACCTTGGAAATACAATGTTGATGGTAAGTTTCTGAAAAGCACTCTTATGTTTAAACATAACCGAGGGTATTACACCAAGGAGTAATTTTTTTAATATGATGAGACTCAATGACTTACTAGTTCTCCCTCATTTAATTCTATTAGGTCATGAATTCCGTATCAGATTCTACAATTCTGACAGTAATTTTGGTGGTGGTATGCACTTTAGGGAATAAGCATCATTAAATTTTATTGTGCTGCGTGGATCCATAAGAACATTAGCATACACAGAATGAAATGTAGTGTGTATTGATAACTGATATAAAGACTGCAAATGAGTATGAATTCAATATTATACCAACTTCAGAAACTGTAACATTAAACTCCACTGCAGAGTTTTACTGTAAAATACGTACCTGATGATACTGATGGTAATCCTTTCTTTTTTAGTGAATGACTGAAGTATTGCATAGGGGGAATTGGAAGATGTCAGTTTATGCAATAGTACTCAAGCAAGCACTATCTAGATAACTTCTACCTATAACAACAGCAAAATAAGCTGTTTCAGGTCCTTCAGAGTGCTGCAGTGATCTCGTGGCAATTCTTACAATTACTAATTCAGAAGGTGAGATCTACACACCGCAAAGGCATTCATATTAATTTTAAAGGGCTTTGTGTGCCTAATTAAGCATAGCTATATTACATACATTATGTGGCAGAAAAACTATTGTTTTTGTATAAAAGATTCTGAAATGGAACGTTGTGCACCAAAGGTTGATTCTGAGATTTTGGTACCGTTCGAATCTGCTACTCATAAGCTATAAATTGGTGTGTAAATCAGATGTAACAGTGTTAAAGTGTACAAACACAATACTTCTCTCTCTCCCCAGACAATACCGCACCGGCCGTGGGATTGCTAGTTCAATCTATTACAATGTAGTTGTCAGCAAATTAATTTGCTTTAATTATAATTATAATGCAGGCTGCAAATATTTTTGCTGAGTCACGTGCTCATATTGTGCAATTTAGACAAGGGAGACAACAATGGATGAGTTAATTACAGCCTAACAAATAATTGTTTGTTAGGCTATAACTTGTAATGTTTCTTGTCCCCTCCCCTCATCCATTGTTGGCTCCCTAATTGTCTAAACTGTACAATACGAGCATGTGACTCAGCATAAAATATTCGTAGCCTGCATGCATGTTTTCACTGGATGCATGAGGGTATAGTGCTAGCGATAAAACTGTCCCATAAAGGATGCACACCTGGTACCCAATTATCTTGTGGGAAAGGTCTCATATGATTGAGGCCAGGCATGCGCATACAGCTACACTGTATACTGTTTATACTGCCAACTAATAGACATGGATTCTGAAAATATTAGCAAATGCTATGATCCCAAAATAATGTAGCAATAACAAGGGAAGTCATTCCAGAATGAATAGTTCAATAATTAAAATGTAAGTAAGCAAAATTTTTTAAATATACAATGCATAATGCGTAATAGTTAAGTATCCCACCAGGGCGTGACAGGAAATTGGGTGGAGCTTCCTGAAAGTGTGCCGAACATGACACTGACACCTCTGCGTGGAGGCCTCCTATATAAAGGGCTCAGAACCAGAGTGGTCTAACCCACAGATATTGAATTAGCCCCCTGAACTTCGGGAAATACTCTTAAAATGTGTTTCACGAGCTAAGATTTAGCATGTTAGGCTCGGGTCGATCCTAGCGCTAGTCTCGCGTGCTCGCGCTCAGGTGACGTCTTCTAATTGATTTCGGTGCTACGTTAATTAAACCCATAAGCAAAACGTACCTTTTTTTCAAACCTAATAAATAAGCCGGTAGCGGTATAGTGGGTGGAGCAGTTAGCTCCGGGCTGTGACCATGTGTGTTCAGGTAGAGGGTAACGTGGTTTGGCAACTGCCACGGTGGTCTCGGACAGTACGGCCTAGGATCCGTCCGTGTTCCTCCCTTGATTCCCAAAGCCTGGCACACTAAACAGACCCGATGACGATCCCTGTACCATAGCGGACAGGCGCCCGAAAGGCTGAAGGCTCGGTCAGCCGGAACGACCTGCCCGTTCACCCCTTAACGTGGCAGTGTCACATGGCCTAGGGTACGGTGGCCCGTAGGTGTATTTCCGCAAATGCAATTCACTTTCCGAGTTCCATTGAATTAGATATACGGTATTTCGCTATTCGATATACGGTATTTAACGCTGCGGTCACCGCAGCTTAACTGCGCTCACCGAAACCCAGGTTTCGCTCTGTGCAGCGGTACTGCGCTCGCCGAAACCCAGGTTTCGCTCTGTGCAGCGGTGCTGCGCTCGCCGAAACCGAGGTTTCGCTCTGTGCAGCGGTACTGCGCTCGCCGAAACCCAGGTTTCGCTCTGTGCAGCGGTACTGCGCTCACCGAAACCCAGGTTTCGCTCTGTGCAGCGGTACTGCGCTCACCGAAACCCAGGTTTCGCTCTGTGCAGCGGTACTGCGCTCACCGAAACCCAGGTTTCGCTCTGTGCAGCGGTACTGCGCTCACCGAAACCCAGGTTTCGCTCTGTGCAGCGGTACTGCGCTCACCGAAACCCAAGTTTCGCTCTGTGCAGCGGTACTGCGCTCACCGAAACCCAGGTTTCGCTCTGTGCAGCGGTACTGCGCTCACCGAAACCCAAGTTTCGCTCTGTGCAGCGGTACTGCGCTCACCGAAACCCAGGTTTCGCTCTGTGCAGCGGTACTGCGCTCACCGAAACCCAGGTTTCGCTCTGTGCAGCGGTACTGCGCTCACCGAAACCCAGGTTTCGCTCTGTGCAGCGGTACTGCACTCTCCGAAACAAAGGTTTCGCTCTGTGCAGAGTCACTGTACTCACTCTATGCTGTTGATGTATTCACATATATCTATTAACATCTTATTCATTCATGCTATCACTATTACCTAACTATTGTAACAAGAAATTAGTGGAATGAACATGTTAAGTGAATACATCAACAGCATAGAGTGAGTACAGTGACTCTGCACAGAGCGAAACCTTTGTTTTGGTGAGTGCAGTACCGCTGCACAGAGCAAAACCTGAGTTTCGGTGAGCGCAGTACCGCTGCACAGAGCGAAACCTGGGTTTCGGTGAGTGCAGTACCGCTGCACAGAGCGAAACTTAGGTTTCGGTGAGCGCAGTACCGCTGCACAGAGCGAAACCTGGGTTTCGGTGAGCGCAGTACAGCTGCACAGAGCGAAACTTGGGTTTCGGTGAGCGCAGTACCGCTGCACAGAGCGAAACTTGGGTTTCGGTGAGCGCAGTACCGCTGCACAGAGCGAAACCTGGGTTTCGGTGAGCGCAGTACCGCTGCACAGAGCGAAACCTGGGTTTCGGTGAGCGCAGTACCGCTGCACAGAGCGAAACCTGGGTTTCGGTGAGCGCAGTACCGCTGCACAGAGCGAAACCTGGGTTTCGGTGCAGTGAAGCTGCGGTGACCGCAGCGTTAAATACCGTATATCGAATAGCGAAATACCGTATATCTAATTCAATGGAACTCGGAAAGTGAATTGCATTTCTAGGGTTCCGTTGGGAGAAGAGGGTTGCCCTTTTTTTCCTTTCCTTTTCTATAATTATGCACTCTGACTCTGTGATTGTAAGAAGTTTTCTTTCATCTTAACACAAACGGATATGATTAGTAGGCAATCACACGCACTCTCCTCAAATTTATTGTACATAACTGCTACAATGGGCTTAGAACCATAGCTACTGGAAATTGCATAAAATTTGTAAAAAATATGCAAATGTTAGCACATAACCAAAATTAGAATTTCAGCGTTTCCTAAAATTGTAAGTTTGTGGAAAGGAGTTCAGTATAAGTGGGTTAGACCACTCTGGTTCTGAAACCTTCATATTAAAAGCTGATCTTAAGATATCAGTACTCTTTATGAAACAAGCTGGAGGGTAGGCTAGCCAGGAACTGGACCAATTCTTGGCTCCACCTACTTCCTGTTAAAATTGCAGCCTGCATAAAACACAACTCTTACATTATAAAAATGAAAGCTGCATGTTAGATTTGGCTACACATGGTGAAACAAAATCTCCTACAATCATAGTGGATAAAATTCGTAGGTCATTGGCTGTGATAGAGGAGTATCCGTCAGTGGCTAGAGCTCTGGACTGGCAACCCTGGAGTGGGGACTCTCCAGTAGGTAGTCTTCCAGTGGAAGCAACTTGTGTTCTGTGATGGAGTCTGAGGGGAGGAGGGAGATGTACATGTAAATCTACATGTAGTTGTATCCAACTTAGGGCTGCTGTATACTTTATTTAAAACTTTACAGCAACCCCAAGTATGTCATGCTATAGCTAATACAGGTGGTGTTGTCTTTAGGCAACATTGATGCCATAATTATTATTAGCTAGATAGTAGGAATGGTGCCTTGAAAATGCCAGAATGTTGGGACCACATTTTGGGGTGAATTGTGCGCATCTAGCCATGCTCTAGCGATTGTCCCAAAAGCAAGGTACATGTAGCAGCCTTAGATGGTTCGAGTTTGAATCTCTGAAGAATTTAACCTAGCCCCCTGAGGGTGCAGACCCCTTAGAGTGTTGGCTCCCACCCCCAAAATTTAATACTTTTCCAACAACACTATATTCAAATGTTCTACTTCGAAGAGAGTTTTCATTGACATCATCTTACGTCATTAGCATCTAACAACTGTTGCTAGGGTGCCATTTTGGTGGGCAGCAAATAGCGGCATGATGCACATAAGGTCAGGAAGTAGCTCTCGTACTGACAGTATAGACGGCAGATTCACTCAATTTGAAAACTGATTCACAGCAATAGTTGAGGCGCCAAACGCGTAAGTTCCAAGCGCTGTTGATTCTGAGATCGCTGTATAACGTACTATTCTAGCTTCCATTTATCGCCCACGTATGGTGGGCAAAAACGGACATAAACGGAAAATGACACGGTCGTCATGCAGGATGTGACGTCACGTGAAAACTCTCTATTCCCTCGTACCTCCACCTGGACCCCACCATTCATTACACTCAAGCTACACCACTGATGAAGATTTAAATCTTTCAGCTATGTGAAATCAAAATTTGCAACCAGCAGTAACCTACTATACGCCACACACACAGTAGTATTAGCCTCGTCCAATCCTTGATGTGACAAACAATATACCGGTAAGTCTCTATACTTCACCCAAGAGCATGGGACTGAGGCTATAGAGAAAGTGAAGTCGACTCACCCAGCACCCACTGCTCCGACACACTCTTCACCTCTTCTCTCCAGGCCTTGCAGCCGATGCAGATGTCAGCCTTGCGATGAGACCCAGACACCTGGGAGGAGGGACATGGCAGGATGGAACATTTCATTCTACATGTAGCTGAGTAATGCGAAACATGTGGCACTGTAGCCTCGCACCCAGGCCTCCCCTTGCAGCTTTTTTCGCAGCCATGCCCCATGCATTTTTCCACGGCTGCGACAAAAGCTGTGAGGGGAGGCCTGGGTACGAGGCTAGGCACCGACTCCACACTTCTTGTATCTACTCTACAGAGCCCATTTGTACCACAGACTGAACACAAGCAATATCTGCTGCAAAAGTCAGGAAACTGTAGTGTGATCAGTCCCTGCCCACGCATGGACGAGAGTCTGGGGACATAGGTTACCTTGGCACCTCCAAGTGTCATGAGCAGCTCCAACTGCTGGGAGGGGGGTGTGCTGTTGCTGGCGATAAACACTGAACCTGCCTCAGTGAAGAGAGAGGGGCGATAGAGCAGCCCTGCCCCCTGCCGCTCCAGCCGGAAGAACTGGGGGGGAGGGGAGGGAGGATGTGAGGGATGTCAATGTGAGGGATGTCAATGTGAGGAATGTAGATGTGAGGGTTGTGAATGTGAGGATTATGGATGTGGGTGAGGGATATGGATGTGAGGGTTGTGGATGTGGATGTGAGGGTTATGGGATGCGAGGGTTGTGGATGTGAGGGTTGTGATGTGAGGGTTATGGATGCGAGAGTTGTGGATGTGAGGGTTGTGGATGTGAAGGTTATGGATGTGAGGGTTGTGGATGTGAGGCTTGTGGATGTGAGGGTCATGAGTGCAGGTTGTGGATGTGAGAGTCATGGATGTGAGGGGTGTGGATGTGAGGCTTGTGGATGTGAGGGTTCTAGATGTGAGGGTTGTGGATGAGTTGTGGATGTGAGGGTCACGGATGTGAGGGTTGTGGATGTGAGGGTTGTGGATGTGAGGGTTATGGATGTGATGGTTGTGGATGTGAGGGTTGTGGATGTGAAGGTTATGGATGTGAGGGTTATGGATGTGAGGCTTGTGGATGTGAGGGTCATGAGTGCAGGTTGTGGATGTGAGAGTCATGGATGTGAGGGTTGTGGATGTGAGGCTTGTGGATGTGAGGGTTCTAGATGTGAGGGTCGTAGATGAGTTGTGGATGTGAGAGTCATGGATGTGAGGGTCATGGATGTGAGGGTTGTGGATGTGAGGGTCATGGATGTGAGGGTCATGGAAGTGAGGGTTGTGGATGTGAGGCTTGTGGATGTGAGGGTTCTAGATGTGAGGATTGTGGATGTGAGTTGTGGATGTGAGGGTTGTGGATGTGAGAGTCATGGATGTGAGGGTTGTGGATGTGAGAGTCATGGATGTGAGGGTCATGGATGTGAGGGTTGTGGATGTGAGGGATATGGATGTGAGGGTCATGGAAGTGAGGCAGATCAGAATCCAAAACAAGTGGACATGGAAATGGGTGTTCTGGCTGACCTGGGCAGCAGGGAAGTCGTCTGCCATCTCATAGGGCTCCTCCTTTACCCAGCGTCCCGCCTCCAGTGACTTCAACACCTGCCGAGGTTGAGGGGAAGGGAAGGGCGTGTGTCACAATGGATTTAGCTACATACAATAGCCTTATATGTTCCTGTGACATTGAGTAGCAGTCTCAATTCCATGTTTCAGTACCAGGGAGGAGCATGTACCCAGCTGGTACTATATTGCTTCACGCTTCCTGCATCTGAGCACAGCGGAAGTACATGTATGCAGGCCCAATAGGCCAGTATACATGTATGTTAAGCTAGCTTGGTTTTGTGTTGCCTAGGTAGTGATCATTCTTATTTTTAGCAGCTACACAACAACTTATTTCGCAATCCAGACGTTCAAATAAACTTTGGCCACACCCCACGTCCACCCGACAAGCTCAAAAACAGCATTCATGTAACAGTAAGAGACGCCATTCCGAACCCCGGGGGGCCCCCCAGGGGTCTAAAACTTGACAAACATATATCAGTATTTATTGTACACTCGTACTACCACTGTAGTATTTACTATAAGGCGAACTGTCAAATATCCAGTGATATTGGACGGCTTGTGTTATCAACTTAATAAACAGATTATTTTATGTACCATTTGTTACTACATATAGCCTGTAAACTGTAGTCTGTACTATTAATATACATGTACATAATTATACGGTATCATCAAGAGTTGTACCACATAGCTGCAATGCATCTACTGTTACATACCACAATGCAGAGGGGTGCTTGTGGTAATGATATATATTATGTATAAAATCATAATTTGCCATATCATTATTCAGCCCCCGCATCGGTAACCGGCTATGAATATTAATGAATATGATCACTTCCGTCTATACGCCTGTCTGCATGCATCACGTACTACATGGCTGAGCAGGTTGTGTACCATAGAAGCTACGTATGTGTGTGTACAAATTTAGCAGCAGACTGCAGAATGAGGACTTTGCTGGGGAGTGGAGCCTGGGAATGACTGCATCATGCACTCTGCTGTACGAAGGAAGGCAGTGAATCTACACTTACTGTAGCTACTCTTTGGAGCCTGTTTGTATCACAGACTGAGCACTGAAACACTGTCACCAGCAAAAGGTAAGTGCAACCGTCTTTCGAGTGGTCCCTACCCACGCACAATTAAATAAGTTAAATCACGTGAGAAAAAGTACCATGCTCAATATCCAGTAGCAAGTGACAAGAGCCTGGGGATGGGCTAATCTATGCCTACGTAAATAACGCATGCGATGTTGAACAATGGGACGACTGAAACCATACTGGCCTGCCTTATTAGTAACATTGAAGTTTGAATCTAGATATTGCTCCTAAAATTAAAATTTACCGAGTTCTATACTGGTACCAGGTACTAAGTACCGGTATACCAGTATCAGTACTGACTATAACCAATAATAAACTTTGTACTGTATATTATGGTATTCATGAATAATGTGGTGAGTTTGTCTACTATACACAATAGTAGGCAAGGCACAGCATATATGTTTGGTATGCATCTAATGTTACACACCACAGTCTGCACAGAGGTGCTCATGGTAATATACGTACAGTATGTATATATATGAAACATATCACAATCTGTAATAATAGTGTCACCCCCCACACTCATAACTGACTACGCATATCAATGATTACGATCCATGCCGTCTGGCTATCTCAATGAATATGCCGTCTGGCTATCCGCCCGTCTATCACGTGCTCATGTTGTGCATGAGTCAGCTATATTGAGTCAGCCATTTGTGAAGGAGGACTTTGAGTTTCAAGTTACCGCTGGCTAGCCATAGAGTCATCATAATGAAATGGCCAGTGCTACTCATCATTCTTGGTCTGTTACTACCGCTAGTTGTGGTTACTATAGGCTCAGTCTTTAGTGTAATGCCTGAGGATCTCTGTGAAACAGTGGGCGGCATAGCTTCATTCAAGTGAGTGCATGAGTAGCACTTGTATGTACTCTTATAATCCCTGGCCTATTAACAGTACAAGAAACTTATTTTATGGGTTCTTATGGTTGGTGGCTGCTCAGCTCTATTTAATGCCCTACAAACTATTCTCAGCGCAGCAGTGCATATACTATGACACTACAGCAGTAGAGAAAGTGATGACAATGTGGTTTACCAGGCGTAGATTCATGTGTCCCACCTGGACACCACTATTAAAAGTAACAAAAAAACATTTAAAAAAATGAAAGAACATATAGGGATGGAATCCCCAAAAAGTAACCAAACAAGGTAGGAATGGTACAATACCCTTATGGATTGTCATTCGATTAACAAAACCATGCACCCTACGTCACGTAGCACGTGATGAAGTACCAGGCTCCCTCCCCGCTTTTCTACACGTTGCGAGAAAAGCTGGGGAGTGGAGCCTGGGAACGAGGCTAGGCCGAGGTAGCATAATAGGTTGTTGTTTTACGTGAAGAGTAGATAAATACAACTGTTTTTTGATCGGTTCCCCCCCCCCCCCCCCGTCTTTGCATAATAAAGTATGTTAATCATGTCTAACCGAGGGCAATGTTGTTGAGGCATACGTGACAATCTGAATTCAGACTATCGGTGTTTCCCCCAAAGGGGGGTACCAGGGTGCTCCCCCCCCTCCTTCCTTTCCTAACCTGATGTGGTCATTGGAATGTTTAATTTGCTTTGATCCCATGGAAAAGTTATCTCCCCCGCCTTTCTATTCTTACTTGGGGGAAACACTGGACTATCACAAAAAATTTGGCCATAAAAATGTGTGAATTTGAAGTATCTTTTTTTTTTTGGACTACACTGATTGACAATAACAGCTGGGGTGGAGGGGAAGACGTACACGTAGGAACATTTAAGCCTAGGGTAAAAAATAAATTATAACATAAATTCCAAGCAAATTGGTCCTCCCGGACCATTATTTCCCTGAAACGTTTGGTTTAAGCCTAGAATATTAATGGTTCATGTATGGGCTGTACAAATTATGACTAAACTGAGTGTGGACGGGTCCAAAGGGCATCGATAAGCCAACTCAAGTGCCTTGAGATAAAATCTGCCGAGTGTTCTGCAGAAATAGAGTTAGCTACCCATACAAAATATTTGAATTCTAAGTTTTCTTGTTTTTCCACAAAAATTTCCAACCTTACGCCACACATAACAATAAACGTTTTGGAGTGTGTGTATCTAGCTACTATTTCTATCTCTATGCAGCTGTGCTGCCCCAGATGCTCGGTTCATCACCTTCCTGATAAATGGCAGGCACGCCAGTAACGAGGAAGGAATCACCATCGATATGATCTCAGCTGTGAATGCAACCTTAACCATCGAAGCCCGTGTACCCAATAGTGAGACAGTAGTGGTCTGCAGGGCTGTATTCAATGACAGCTCTCCTATACTGGCAACTCAGCAATGCAGTGATATTTCTCTCTGCGTTGATAGCGATCCAGCCACGCTTATAACCAAGTTCGGGGTGAGAAATATTACACTCCTTAGCAATGAAACTGGTCAACTCTGCATCACATGCCAATTTGGGGAATTGGAGGGAACCAACATTTCAGGCTGTACTGGAGATATTGTACCCACCTCTGACTGTGATGGAGATATTGTACCCACATCTGAAGCAGCAAGAAACTTTACCATTGAAATAGATCGTGGGAATGTAAACAGCGCAAGCAAGTGCATTAAAGTGGATGTGCCCGGACCGTACTGTGTGCTGGCCTATGACTTGCATGCTGATGGCAGTAGAGCAGTGGAGCCGGCTGCGAAGCAAAATATTACTCTCAATCGTGCAGAAGAAAACTCAAGCTTACTTCCCCTGATATCATTGATATCATTGATACTAATAATAATTCCAGTGGTTATTTTGGTATTATACTGTATCAAAAAATAAAATTTTGTGTAGCCAATAAATTACACACCAAAGTTGTTGTATTGGAGATTGTCAAGTGGAATGCATGTTTGTTTACCTATACTTTGTACCTCAACTCTGTAATTTTTTAATAGTATATGAATCACTAAAGCACCTACATGTACCTATCACAGATCGTTTAGTCCAGTGAGCATTAAAGTCTGGGGTACAAAAGGTTACCGCAAAATTGGTCCTCCAGTACCATTATTACCAGCCAGGCCCAGGTGTGCGCGATGTATGCACTCGGCTGGTACTACGATTGCTTTATGTTCCCACGTCTGTCTGTGTGTCTGTTTGTCCACAATTATCACGTATCACGTGCGCTAGCTAATGGTACAATGTACATCATGTCACTATGCCACTGTACATGTACAATGTAGCTACAAGCACAGTGGAAGCTACTGGAGGTTTGAGGCCAAGGTGCATCCAAAAGTGGTATGTTAGCGTGTTTCTATAAAAATTTTGCCAAGTTTTGGTAGTTAATAACTGGAAGCACAGTGCACTTCTAGTACATTGTGCTGGCATAATTTTGAGCACAATCGGGCGAGTCAAGCACTGGGCATTACAGGTAAAGTTTCATGTAAAATAATTAGCGGGTGATACTCGACTACTTGCAGGCTGAGTATGTTTTCTTTGCTTAGCAATTCGCTTGCTAAAACTCTAGGAGGACTGTGGAAACCCATCACCAATATTACATTGTACTTATCACCAGGAGTAAATTCAGTGAGTATTGGCTCTAAACTGAAGGCGCGATGGACTATTATCAAGATCATGTGAGCCAGCATACTAGGTCACATGATCAGGAATAGGAGCATAGCATAATAGGACCTGGTGACTTTATAACCATAATGTACTAGTCCTTAAAAGCGCACTATGAAAATGTCGAGTCAGCACTTCCACTGGTAATTCACACGTTATATCTATCATGCCTGTTTCACATGATATCATGTAACATTTTCATTAACCCTCGCCGCGTAGGCGTGAGGGTTATTGTAATCACCTGCGTGTCTGTTTGTCTGTTTATCTGTCTGTTCCACGCAAAAGTTCAACTGCAACGGTGCTGATACTTGGAATGCTGGACGACAGCAGTACGCTCTAGTGCAGTGTTAGCAAACTTCGGTAAACAGAGGCGGCTGTGTATGCAGGCTTACCGCAGGGGAGCCCCTCCCAACTTTCAAGTTGACCCTCCCTCAATATTTCAAAAAGTTCAACTGCAGCGATGCTGATACTCGGAATGCTGGACGACAGCAGTACGCCCTAGTGCAGTACATGTTAGCAAACTTCGGTAAACAGAGGCGGCTGTGTGTGTGTATGCAGGCTTACCGCAGGGGAGCCCCTCCCAACTTTCGAGTGGACCCTCCCTCAATCGTGACGCATATGTACGTACGAACGGAGCTGGCAATGCAATTAATTTCGCGGAAGTTTGCGGCACTAGCATTTCTGGCGAGGGTTATGCACTTTCAAAGTGCCTTTCATTTTTGTACATGTATGAGTCAGAAGAGCCTGCAATCTTATCTGTATCTAAGATTCTACCTGAAGTTACGTAACCAGAACCACTTAAGGTGGCGGGATACCAAAACATAGTTTGGTTGCCTCAAGCAGTATTCAGTTGTGAATATCTCAATACCTATACTATGTAGCTTCATGCTTTTTACATCACAAATACTGCAATATGTGATCACTTGGTACTCCAAAGTAAATGTACCTACATGTATCTCACAATCCTGCTGAGATATTGAGGCTAAAGCATGTGCCTCATGGGCATTAAAACTTTCTAACCAAAATTAGACCACAGGATCAGCTAGGCAGGGTGACTGTCACAACCTGTGAATAGTTTATTAGGGCCAGACGGAGAGCTTTTTTGTATAACTTGTGGGTTGCTAGAGTTATGTCCCTGTAATATCGTGAGTTTTCGCGCGCTACAGTGGTTACAGCTCTCTGTAATATTAGACAAACCCTTAAAAAACTCTTCGTCTGCCCCTAATAAATACTCTAAACTATTCATAGGTTGTGATAGTCACCCTGTCTGGTTGACACTGTCAGTCAACAAAAAGACGTCAGATTTATCGACCAAATCGCCGGCAGTCGTGGAAGTGCAACCAGGAAGTACCCACGCTCATTATTGCGCGGTCGGCCGCATGAGCCGTATTGTTTACGTAATCGTTTATTGCGTGGCCGGCTATCTAGCCTCGAGGCGCAAGGCAGAACAGCTGCTGCAGATGAAGCTAACACCCACAGTAATGCTGCCCTACAAATCTGAATGCTCTCATCACAACAAAGGAGGAGTTCTTGGTTGTGCAGCGATGACAGCGGAATGTGTGCAGTAGCCCCACCTCCATGTTTGTGCGCATGCCGTAGTTGCCTAGGTAATCGAGACGGCGTGCGCTAAATCTCCACGTGGAAATATGAACTTTGAACTCAAATTTTTGGGGTCGAGAAGTTCGATTTTCAACATTTTCTTCCCCAGATCTACGAGATTTGTGATCGTTTGCATTCCAGACCACTTGGTATACGTGGAAGGGAACATCTGGTATGAATTTCGAGGTTCTCAGAGATCTTGCACCGGTTTGTTCAGAAAATGGAAGGCTAAAAATGGCTGAAAAGTTGACAAGTCGAAAACTGCCATTGAAGACAAAGTACAAGAGCTGTAGAAAAGATTTTTTGCAGAAAAGAGTCTAAGAACCAGTGCATTATTTTCGCCTTACCCGTGTTTCTTAATTTTTAGGCTCTGAATTAAATTGCCTGTATCTCAGCCATTCCTGGGTCGATTGACTCCGGACTTGATTTTTCATTCGGTTCAACCTGTGCTTGTTGAGGCTGTGCTATAATCCCACTGCTGGCAAGGTTTGCACCACTTTGTTCAGAAAATGCAAAAAATCCACTTTTTTCTGATAGCCAACCGCTTTGCCGTCCAAGGGCCCCGAAAAAGACGGAGTTCACACTAATATTGGACATCATCGTAACCAGCGAAGACTGAGCTTTCAGGTAATGTGCGGATTGTACATAGATACACTTTCTTACTAGAGATATGAACGCACACACAAAGCACCATTTTTGGTCACTTTCCGCCCCGCTGGCACCGCCATAAGCCACGTATAAAATACGCTTGGTCGATAAATTATACATAAACGTGACGTCTTAGCGTAGACTGTGTAGTCAAATTTTGGTTAGAGAGTTAGTGCCCATGAGGCATACCAGCTGCAGCTTCAATATCTCAGTAGTTTTTTAAGATATATACATATACTTTGGAGTGCTAAGCAATCACATATTGTAGTAATAGTGCTGTAAAACATAGGTAGCTATATATGTGGTATAGATGATGAGATATTCGTAGTTGAACATTGCTTGAGGTCACAAAACAATGTTTGGGTATCCCGCCACCTTAATCACAACAATTAACTGGGCATAAATTTAATATCATTTTTGCTGGTATTTTTTGGGGAAAAAAACCTGCAGAATGGAGACACACACCACGCATGCACTCACCCAGTCGGGAGAGAGCAGCCAGCAGCCCTTGGCGGTGGCAGCCAGGGCATTGATGGTCCTACGAGGGGAGCCACACACTACATGGGTGGTGCGGTCGTTGACCGTGTTCTCCACTTCAAACCCTCCCAGCTTCTCGACGATGGAGATCACCACCTCCTGGTCCCTGGGGAAGGGGGAGACAGTGAGGCTACATGTATGAGACCAGCCAGCCAGGTGTAGGGCAGAGCGCTACTTAGTCAATGCATGAATTAAATCATGTTTTCTGTATGTTGTCAGCATGTTCTAATTACTGGATTCGGAAATTATTATGCGACACGTTGTGATGTCACCAGAGCACATACAACTGCGGGAATCCTCGCATGCTTGACACGGTTGTACATGCTACTAGCCTCGTTCCCAGGCCACGCAGTCGGAGAAGTGCACTCTTTTGGGGGGAGTGGCCTGGGGACGAGGCTAACATGCTACTGCAGTCAAATTTGAGACATATATGCGTGCGTGTTGCTATCATCTACATGTAACTAGCAAACCAACTAATCAGTAGAGCCTCGTCGCCAGGTTCCCCTCCCACGCTTGGAAAAAGTAAAATGACATCATGCAGTGGAAACAGTCTATTTGCCACTTATTTGACGATGTATATAGTTGTAAAGTATATCGTACCTGCTCTATTAAAGTATCATACCTATTCTTGGCCTCGTTCCCAGGCCTTCACACCAGCTTTTGTCACTTGCAGTACAAAAAGTGGGGCGCTTCCGCGCAGGGGGAGCCTGGGAACGAGGCTAACCTGTTCTAATGAACGTGCTACATAAACTATACTTAGTGTGAGTGGCATTCTATAGAGATGGATGTAAGAATATAACACAGCTGATCCTTGAGATAGTGCTTTAATTAGAGTGGCCTGTTCGATATCTTTGATATCATTCATAGCTCACTTGGGGGGCATGCTGGTCAGAACCAGGGTGGGCAACCTCCGCTCGAACCTCGACTTTGAGCTGTCACGAAACCGAACCCTTTTCCTCTTCTGAGCTGAAGAGGTCTCTTCCTTGACCTCTGACCTCTCTGCTACCTCACTCTTGAACTTAGAACCCTTTAGTGCACTCTTGAGCTTTGACCCCTTTATGGTCTTGCCGCGACCCCCCCTGGCGTTCTCCTTCCCAGTTGCCAGGTTGCTGTTCTTCGCTTTCCCCGCCCTCTTTTTTCCTTGCAAGGGTACAGCTCTGGTTTTCAGGCCTCTCCGCTCCCTGTTAACAGCCACAGCCTTCAGGACTCGGGAGTTGGGAGCCTTCTTGCCTAGAGGGTAAAGATTAAATTTAAAATTTGCAAAACTTTCCTCCGAGAGCAGGAAAGTGATCTACGTAAAAATTTAAGTACATGTACAATGTAACTGTCTCATTAAACATTGAGGTCTTACCATTCCAAGAATGAACTTTATAGCTCCTATCACTGTCATACTACAGGCATTATACATGTAATAACAGCTGCCTAAATCTTTGATTTCGTGAGAGTGAGAGTGTGTAGGCAGAAGGCTTAGATCGTCACAGTTGGCTAAAATTAGTCACCGTTCGAGCTAGGTATGATAAAATCATTATCATCATAGTACAAAGCTATACTGCAAAAATCACTCGTTTATTGACGATATTGTTACTCATGCTGTGCTCTTGTAACAATACCATGGCAACAAACTCATGATATTTTGCAGTATAGTTTTGTACTACGGTGATAATTATACACTCTCACCTTTCACTGCAACCATTTTGCCATTAGTTCTCTTCTTAGTAGCTTTCACTGTCACCTTCTCACCATCCTCCTCCACCCTCTCACCATCACCTCCCCCTTCACAACCCTCTCCTTCTCCACCCGATGTGGAGGTAGATGTGGTGCTGGGTTGCTTGGTGCCGGATGTGCTGGTGCTAGTGCTGGATTGCTTGGTGCCGGATGTGCTGGTGCTAGTGCTGGATTGTTTGGTTCTGGCAGAGGCCGAAGTGTGTGGGAGTGACACGGGTGTGGTGATTGCTGGGAAGATGGGAGAGGAAGGGTGGGCGGGTGGAGGTGAAGGCCAAGGGAGAACCTTGATGAATAACTGAAAAACCTAGCCCCACCCACCTCTTTCTATGTACATAAAAGCTAGGCTTACCCACCATTCCAAGATCCACCTGTTCCCAAGCCCCACCCATCTCTTCCCATGCGCCTAGCCCCACTCAACTTCTCCAGGCACTCTAGCCGCACCCGTTTCTTCCCATGCACCTAGTCCCACCCACTCACTCCAGGTACCCTAGCCCCACCCATCTCTTCCCATGTACCTAGCCCCACCCACCTGCTCCAGGCACCCTAGCCCCACCCACCTCCCCAGCCATATAAGCTCCACCCACCTGCTCCAGGTACTCTGGGTGTACTGGGAATGACAATGGCTGGTAATTCAAAACTGTCTTGTGCACTTTCAGAACTGTGTTCCTGTGTGTGTGTGTGTGTGTGTGTGTATGTGTGTTAAATTACAAGTAGCACGTCCGATGATGGATGCTCCTTGTAAATGTACATGTATTTTATGCCCAACAGGCACGGATGGTCATATGTGCTATAGGTTTCAAGATTGAAGTAAATTGGGTGATTGATGAAGCAGATATGTCATGATGTGCAACTGACCCTTTGCACAATAGGGACTTCATTTGGAAGCAAATTGGGCATTAAATAGAATAAATTATGACCTCATAACCTCACACAAATTAAGGCCCATATGAGAGATTTGCACTGGATCGAGGCACTTCCAGACTAAATCTGTCAAGTATGAGTAGATATTAAGTGTATAGGTTTGTGGGCGTGGCTAATGCATCTTCTCAGCTATTGTTACTTGGGAAGGCCTGTTGGATCTAAGTCATATTTAGTGCTACTCACGTGACCCTCAACGAATCAGAAGTCTCAAGATCGATCACATGACAGCGCTTTAAATCTGCATAAAGCGCACTTATTGCGGTAAGTGTGCATTATTTGGATAACGCACAATTTTCTAAATGACGCCCACAAGACCTATGGCTGTTTCGGGTCAGTGAGAGCAAAAAAACAGTTACACACCAGTTGGCAGTACATTACGGGGTTAGTTAGTGCGCTCGGTCAAAGTAGCTATAGGTTTCGGGCAGATAATGCTCTCGCCTTCAACTCGTGCATTATCCTGCCCTCGACCTATAGCTACTTTGACCTCGCGCACTAATTAAATCCCGTAATGCACTGCAAACGGGTGTATAACTATTACTTAGACCAGTTGATTTAATTAGTGTTCGAGGGCAATATAGTGACAGTGCCCGAGTGCACTAACTAGCCCCGTAATGCACTGCCGACTGGTATCTAAAGTACATGTATTTAATTAGTGCTCTCACCAACCTGAGATGGCCATAGCTCTAGTGGGTGTCATTTAGAAAGTGTGGCTCGTATATTCAATGCATGCTAAAGTGTGATTTAAAGTGCTGTCATGTGATTGATTTGAGACTTCTGATTCGTCGAAGGTCACGTGAGTAGCACTAATGACAGCAAAATACTGGAGGAGAAATACTAAGAGAACTTACTGTATGGCATGTGAATGCTACAGTACAGATGGTTGACACCTAGGCCACAAATATCCCTCTGCAGGCTTACAGCCTACATGTAGCTAGTGAGAGCAATGGTTGACACCTACCAAGTTGAAGTCTCCATCTCCCAGAGAGGTGGGATCGGAGGCCAGGACAAAGGCTTTCTTCCGGGAGCTACCCCCGCCCCCTTCTACATCAGTCCTCTGTCGTTTCCGGCCTCGCTCTAGTGTACATATGTACATGTATGTGCATGTGGTGTGAGACAGACACAAGCAATGAATAGTGAATCCATATTGGGGGGTGTCCTCCAACTACAGGAGTACTCACAAGCAAGTATACATCTTAACCTCAACTAAGTGAAATTCAAGGGTACATGCACGAGAATCAAAGAACCATCCGACCCAGAGTTGTACCAAAATTTGGATTAAAAAAATGGGAAGGAAAGTTCTGCCAACAGTCTTGAATTCCAAGACTGCAGCTTGAGCCATTGTATGTGGGTTGATATTTGATGAAATTGCACTGAGTTATAGTACATGTATATCAGGGTTTCATTTGGGGGGGGGGGGCATTTGTCTCCCCCCTTGGAAACTTTGTGCCCCCCCCTTGGGGATTTTAGCCCTTCAAAATTGAAAGCTTCGCAATATACACATGCCCCTAAAATGTCCTTCGATCTGCTTTTGCTCTCCCTGGGTATTTTCTAAACTGACAAGAAAGTTTACTCAGGACACCAGCCACTCCTGTGCACTGAGGGTGTAGCCATCTGGGCAGGAGACTAGGCTCACCGAGGCTCCGAGCAATCTCCTCCTCCAGGGGCTTGGGCTGCATGGACTTGATCCTCTTGATCCGGCCCAGCACCACGGGGGTGTCGCTGCCCTCACGGCTCAGGACCGGGTACTTCGGCTCCGACACACGGTCACCAGCTCGCTTGCAGCTGTTGGAGAATGTGGGAAAAGAGAAGGCTCGCATTCATGCCCAGTGCCCCCCCCGTAGCTTTTTCACAGCAGGGGAAATAGGTGTGGGGAAAAAAGCTGCCAGGAGAGGCCTGGGTACATTTTAATTAAGGCTAGGAAATGAGTCTCTCTTGGAGAATAAATTAAGCCAAAAAGACTGGGCAGGGTTTCAAACAGAGGGGAAGTCGACTCAGTTGGGTAGCCTCACTCTGTCAGAAATGAGCCAATTAAAGCAAGAGGCTGCCCCATGCACTGCTCTGCAAAAGCATAATTCCTGCTGTTTCTTACTCAACTTACCGGTCTACACTATAGTTATCATTTTCTTGAGATACAAGACCTTCAGTAAAAGCATCTGCTTTCTGTCAGTAAAATTTTGTTTGGCGTTAATGTGGCTTGGGTATGAGGCTAGTTACACGTGCATGTTCCCTCACCAACTATGCAATGTATGTCATCTGGGATACAGGTAATTGTAAGTCATGTCACTCACGCTTCGACCCATAGAGGTGACACGAGGTACACTCCCTTTTTCTCCGCCTTCTCTTTGGTGGATGGTCGGCCATCCTTGAACACCTTTGTGTGTGCGTGTGTGTGTGTACATGTATATGTGTACGTGCGTGTGTGTGTGCATGTGTGTGGCCAAGTATGCACGTATATGACTGCAGTATAGAAATGACTGTAGAGGCTACCTCAGGGAAGTGGCTGTTTATAACACTTGTGCATGCCTATATATTAGAATGACTTACCCCAGAAGAAGGAAAAAATAGCTTCATACCCAGGCCTCCCCTGGCAGGTTATTTCACAGCCGTTTTCCACGGTTACAAAAAAAAAGCTGCAAGGGGAAGCTTGGGTACGAGGCTGAGGGGAAAAATAGCAGCTAGGGTATGAGTGTCATTCATACACATCGATGCATCCACATGTAAATGCCTCATGAGTTGGTATTTCGGTCTTACCACGTGAGTCACATCCTTTGTGAACCTCGGACATGTCTGCAGGTTGAGGAGAAATGGGATTCATGTACTTTTAACATACAGAGCAGTCCATATTGATGAGATGCAGACATGGGTCTTGTGGGTCCTTACCAGACGTCCCTTCACTAAGATTACATGTATAATTACATGTACTGTACTGCAACACTTAGCCTCGTTCCCAGGCTCCCCTCCAATGTGCGGAAACGTTTTCTGCGCGTGGGAGGGGAACCTAGGAACAAGGCTAGCAATACTAGCCTTTGTCCCCAGGCACTCCCCTCCAGGTCTCTAGCCCACTTCCTGGCTCCACCCCCAAGCTTTTTACAGTGCATAAATATGGTTGTGTTTAGGCTACAAGTATTACAGCTACAGCTATATGCCCCCCTATTATGCTCTCGGCCAGTCCCCAAGTTATGCTCAGGTCAACTTCCATTCAATAGTACCATAATTAGAGCTGCTACATGCAGCAGTCGTTGCATCAGTCTCATCCTGAGCCAGTCCGCCATAGAGATACGCACGTGGTTATTAATTTTGTTTACGTTAAACTAGCGTGTGCCGCTGAACAAATGACATCATACATGTACTTCCGGAGAGTCCATAAATAGAATAGATTAGACTTTTGCTGTTTACAGAGTTACATGCCCTCTCGCCGCTTTCGGCGGCTCGATACACCCTTGGTACTAGCCATTTTTACCACAAGGTAAATTGAGTAGTACTATATTACATGTAGTAGCCAAAGTCAAATGCCCAATTATGCCCAATCCTATTACTGTGTGAAAAAAAAGCTAGAGAGTGAAGTCCGGGAACCTACGCTGGCTCCCAGGGCCTCCAGCTGCTGCCCGATGGCCTTGCTCCTGTTCTCACAGCTGTCGGTGCCCGAGCGAACATCCACAAACACTATCACACCTGCCAGGGAGAGTGACACACAAGAAATAAATAATTAATGTGCGGCTACCATGAAACTCTTCAGCCGCCTACAATTCATGAAGCCCCCTAGCTATCAGTCAAGCCTGTATACTAGTTGTAAACTCCCCTACCAGTCGGTGAATTCCCTAACTCCCATATCAGTCTCAATGATTCTTCAAAGTCCCAGTGTCTGGGGTCCAGCCCCCCTACATGTACATGTACCTGGCACCAGGGGTTCGTGTAGGAAAATCCCCAAGGGGGGGGGGGGGGGACAAAAGCGCGTCAAAAGATATTTTGGGGGGGGGGGGGGTGCATATAGTAAGCATATTTAATTTTGAAGGGTTGAAAACTCAAAGGGGGGGCACAAACTTCCTCCCCCCCTCCCCCTCTAAATAAAGCCCTGCTGGCACTAGAGTGCATTCCTCCTAGCTGACCCCTAGTTATATGTGTTTTGGTACCCATTCCTCCCCCCCCCCCTCCTCTCCCCACCTGCCAGTGGTCTGGGGTCCAGTTCTTGCGTGCACGGGATGTCATCCTCATCACACCCACTGAAACCAAACGGGTCCTCTCCCTCCTTCTCCCCCCAGTGGGTGGGGCCAGCATCAGTGTGGGCGGGGGTACCATCTTCTTGGGCCACGGTTGTGTCATCTGGCCGCAGAGGATGCCGGGCTAAATCAGTGTCTGTACTGGTTTCCATAGTAACACAATCCATTGCAGACGCACGATAACTTGCCCATCTGTCAGTACACTGCAGGAAGACAGACATACAGATCATCTTCCCAAAAATATGTAGCTTTGCCTCTTGCAGCTACGCCACGAACAGGTAACAGAAAAGATTGCTTAATAACTTGAGGGTCCGTTCAAAAACTGCTTGCAACTCACAGGCGGCCAGTTTTATATGATGGTTCGAGACAAATTGCTGGCTGATCATGTATCAAACAGAACTGAGGTCTGCTATAGGGTGGTCACGCGAGAGTACTCCAGGGTCATGTTGCTATCAAGGTAATTAAGCCAGCTACAACCATAGATAATAGACGTGCTCTATTATCTATGCTACAACCACGACATCCTTCCCGCGGGGGAAGCTAGAAACTACACCGAACTTGCCAACCCTAGCCCCGTGGCGTGGCACTTACCGTATTCCTTGAGTGGACTGGCTGAGTGGCTCCTTGCCTTGGTCCGTTCAGCACTGGGGCACGCACAGGCAGGCCTAAGTTCCCGCGGATTTTAGCGCCAAAAGTTCATGTTAGTCTCGTGCCCAGATCTTGGCTCCGCCCCCTCGCCGGACGTCCGGCCGACGAGGGGGAGGAGCAGGTATAGTCTGGGAATGGGAAATGGGATAATGGAATCTGAAATGCATTGCGGTAATTCCCCTTGTTGTACGCTCGTCTCGCGAGGCGTCCGCTGTCCGGCTCGAAAGACTATGCAACTTCTCAGTTGGGAATTCCCAGGGTTGTTTTTTGACCACAACAGCAGTGTTATCACAAATTCTGTATGACTCTTAGCAGTCTTGCTAGCCACTGATTCACTTCTGCAGAAACTAGTGAGCCCATAGGCTACCCGGGCTCCAGACTGAATCTTTTGTCAGAGTGTGAGTTCTCGAATGTGCTGGAATCGTTATTTCCCAGTGCCGTTTGCCACTGCTAGCCTCGTTCCCAGGCCTGCACCCCACGCTTGCAGCACTGCAAGCGACAAGCGTTGGGCTGCAGGCCTGGAAACAACGCTAGGGTGGTGTATAATTGTATGATGCACCAAGTTAGTGGCATGCTAGGCTATAGCTGGCTGTCCTTTGAGTACTGAATTTATACTCAGACAGTTATGTACACTCAGCAGTATTGTATCGACGAATTTTTGTCCTTTCTAGCTACAGACTGCATAGTCAGCGCTAGCTATTGTAGAAGTTGTCAGACATATACCTGGTCACAACCCTTGACCATTTTCAATTCCTTCTAAGTGGATTATTTTGCAGAACAATTTTTTTTGCAAATTAATATCTAACTCAGTTTGCTCAACTAGAAAAATGGATGTTGTGTACAGCCGAAGAACCAAGCGTGATTATTAAAATTCTTGTAAATTTTCCTCTGCTATTATTATTATGAGCTATAACTTGCACATCTCATGCTCATACCATAGCAGATTACCAGTATAAAATTCTCAACAGATCAGACTTGTATCTGGTTGCTACTGCATCATGAGTTGCAAATACTCACTGCAATTTCTTACAACTTTGGCCATCGCGATGCTGGCTTGGATTGCTACTGTGATGGGGCAGAATATTACAAACTGTTGTGAGTTCATCTATGTTGCTCTTTGTCATTTAGTGTTTAGTTTCTGTAAAATGCTGTTCATTGTTATAGTAAAAACAGAAATTTAGTACATCACTGGTCCTAAAGAGAAGCAAGTGTATGTGCCTGGGGCTGTTTTATTAGTTGTGTATACCAATTGCATATTAATGCAGTGTTACAATTTATTATAATAACTGCAGCCATGCAGCTTTACATTCAAAGACTTGGCTAAGTTTTTGAACATAAAGAGCATAAGCTTGGGTCACTAATCCAAACTGCACTTTATATAGCTACCTTTTACTTGGAAAACAGCTGTACTTTCCCTATTGATGTATAGATTCACTTTCACATCAGATTGTATGATTGTACTGTCTATTCAATGATTCTTCTTGGGTTAATGTCCTAGTAACCACAGTGGATAGCCATAACAACATTATGTAATTGATAACTATATGGGTATATTTAGGGTATAGTTAGAGGATAGTCCCTGAGTACACAACTGATGTAATCAGCCAAAGGCTTCACTTGTCATTGCGGATGTACACAATCAAATACAATTGCAAGCCTATTTACAGTGGACCACTACGATTCAGTTTTCATATTCTGTTTTTCGGTTTTTGGTCCAGTGCAATGTGACAACATATCCCATAATTAGTTGACCCAAGAAGCAAGGGGAAGACACCTTAGAGACCTAGGCACAAAAGTGGTTCTTTAATTGTATCATGAATGAGGTGTCTTGGGTGAAAGTAGCTAATCCTACCTCATGATAATCCATACAGCTGTCGTACGTATGCAGTATAGTAAACTATAGTATAGAAGGTTTAGAGTCATTAAGACCAACTGCATGCAGGGGCGTAGGAAGCAGTATTGGAGTGATCTGGCCAGAGAGGTCGTGCAGCGGCCGATGGTAAACCACCGCTCGCAGTGCGGAAATTTTTTTACCTCATTTTCCAGCCAGTCTCTCTTGCTGCGTTTTGTTCGGATTTGGAGTAGGTAATCGATAAGTGTAACATGTCATGTACAAATTCAATGCATATGATTGCATCAGAAAGCTGAAGTTAGCCATTGATATTGATATACGCTGTACGCAGCTCAACGCACGTGTCAGCAGAAGTGAGTATTATCCTCGTCTCATGCTAGGCAGTCTGAGCACGAGAACTTTGTCCGCTGATGAGCAAAAAAATTAGCCAAAAAGTGGTCTGGCCAGCCAGTACGGCTTCTACGCCTATGGCATGCGTATACGATCATGAGTGTGCCAGGATGTTGGAGGTTTATTGTGCCTATCCCAGGGCCATTAAGTAATAGGAGGTGTGGTGTAAAAATTGAGCATTAATTGATGCTTATAATTATTACTATTATATACCTCATATAGTTTTTTCTCATTGTGATCATGTTGCAGTTGCTCCAGAAAATGTCAATGCAACTAGAGTCTGTGTGGTTGAATATACCAACACTCTAAAACTAATCTGCTCTCACACAAACACCGCCTACTGGAGAAGAAGGATAAATGACAACTGTTCTGAAGTGATTTGTGCGGAGCCTGTATGTCTGGTTGGTCCCACTCTCCACTATGAGAATTCGGGCCAATATTTCTGTAGGTCTGCAACCAGTCCGTACTCTTACCATATTAAGATGCACTATACACGACATTGTGATACTAGCGAATGGATATACAATGGAATCCCTCAATTCAATCAGGACTCCCACAAATGAGGACACCTCACTAAGTTAGACACTGCTTTTTGATAACAGTTGCATATATTATTATACTATTTGACCCTTGAGATAAGGATAACATAGCCCCAGTAATCATGACAATGCATGGAGCTGGCTCTATAGGACCAGAGAGGGGCCCCACTGTATTATCGCTTTGTACTTCTCAATACAGTATATGTACTTTTTGTGGGAGAGAAACTTTTACTATAATGGATCTCTGATAGTGAAATTTAGTACTTGTAATTTTTGTTGTCTGGCCCGATTTCATGATTAGATTTGTTATATATGTATGGTGATTGGGAGTTGCAAATAGCAGAGTACTCAGAGTATTATATAATATAGAGAAGGTGAACTTTCCTAACCGTTTTTAAACAACTTTTTAATTAACCTTCAATTTTTTTACTTTATGCGGTCACGGACTGGGTGGCTTTCTGGTTCTTTCCTGGTCCTGGGTTCTCTTTGTTGCAATCAGAGCTCTTTTCTCTTTTCTACTTCATTTATTATGTTGCTATGTGCCTAATTAGATTAGTAAATATGTTCGTATTTAGGTTAAGTGAATGTGTTAGTATTTAGGGTATGTGGTAGTATATGTTAAGGGGGTTGAATAATTAGTATGGGTGGATTTGTTTAGTGTTTAGGCCTAAAGCTTAGTGAGTGCATTTGATATAACAGTTAAGATACCTTTAGTCTTCATGTGTACTGATTATTGCATAATACACTTGTTCACCTGGATCCACTGCAGCACCACCAGAGCTAATGAACATTGTGTACTGTGTCCCAGGGAAACAGAACCTGTGTTTCTCACCAGCAATTGCAGGGGATTCATCGGAATATATGACAGTCTCAGTAAAATACAGAGGCGTTGGTCCCATGAGTGTAGAGTGGGCTCTCAACGGCAGCAGGTACACCTGTGAGGAACCACAGTGTAGCTCAAGGGCCTCTAGTAATGAAAACGTAAGCTGCAAAATGACTTTTATCTTGCATTTTAGTATATATTGCTATAGTAACAGTGTGTATTCTAATAGCCATAGAAGCAGAGAAACTATGGTCTTTCAAGTGAGATTGTGAGATTGTATATACTGGTTTGCAAGCTAGCTACAATCAAGTATAGGTACATTGTATAGTGCATTAGATTCTGCTTTTGGATATGTATGTCCCACATACCCATTGATAATGCCTGAGTTGTAATACCATATTTAGCCACACATAATGCATAAAAAATCCCTGTTAGCAAGCACAGGAAGAAGGATATAGGGTAATCCACCTTATAATCCTGTAGTACAAACATACTTGCAAGATGTTAAGCCTCTATAATCTTGCAATACTATACCTTTCTTCCCTATCCTCATAGACTTTAATCCTCCATCCACCTCACACCATTGGTCTCAAAACATTCACAGCTAATGTCAGCTGTCAACATGGTTGGAATATGAGTTATACAAGGGTAGAAACTATGTGTAAGTCTCAAAATATTCTATTTATGTATGTATGCAAGCACATATGTGTGTATTAATTAAATTGATGCTTCACTTACTATCAGTGTCTCTGTAAATGTTTGTGCAGGCTTGCCACCGTATCCACCTATTCCCTATACCAGAAACACTACCAGGAACTTCGCCATAGGCAGTAGTGCAAGCCTCGACTGTGCAATTGAAGGTGCTACTGAAGCTTTTTTATTAATGTGTCATGTACCAACTGATGCAACTTTCAGTGTGATTAATAAAACTGCAGATTGTGGCCTGTGTTTGCCATTCGCTAAAGGACAATGCAAACCTCCCTTGAGTAAGTCTAACTGGAACATTTCTAGAGCCTCAGACCCACATGGTGGCTCGTGTGGAGTAGAGAAGACAACCTTGTATATTGATCATGTATCAAAAGCTGACAGAGGCTACATCTTCTGTGTTTGGGAAGATAGCATTTCCTTCCGTGGTTATGCAGCCTATGAAGTCAATGTATATCAGCCATCTTCAGGCTTGGCGGATATTATGGTGTGTGGCAGCGTTACTGCAATGTCTGTACTCATCATAGTAGCAGTGCTGCTAGTCTACGGTTACCAGAAGGCTTGTGGCAATTCAGGTATGTCATGAGAGGCTGAATGCTTTTCTGTCCATGCATGCACTGCTATAATACATACATCAGTAGCCAAATACCATGAATAGAATACTGTATTTATATATCAATTTCGGCCAAAAAATCATGTTGTAGCTCCTGTATATATAGTGCAGTATATATGCTAATTTTGTGTACTAAGTGCCAGTGAAAATGAAGCTTGCACTTTTGTTAAAAAATATCTCAAAAGTTCATTCTTAATTATGGAGGCAAGGCAATTTAGTGTTAGTAATGTATTTATTTTAATAATAGAGCCATCTATAATGCGTACAGTGCTATGTTAGTGATTACATATTTTTGGCATACGTTTGCAGGAAGTGAACATCAGCCACTGCTTATCAAATCGTCACCAATTATTATTCTGCCTGCCAAACAACCCCCAAAGCTCCACAAGAAGCAGTACCATCTGCATGGGTACTAGCTAGCTAGTTTGCATTATATGCAATTCAAGTGAGTATAATATCTAAAGGATGCTGTGATTAAAGTGTTAGCCATATTTTTCAGAATACATCTATATTCATGCTTCTATTTATAATATGATCATAGTCCTATAGACAAGAGCGTATTATTCCCGTAATTCCGCTTGCTTTCCCTCTTGCCTATAGTATTAGTCGTGCAATTATTTCCTATATCACTACATGCATAGACATTATTTCGGCCATAATTATTTCACTCATGCATGCATAGGTTTGCATTGCTTAAACGCCACCATGCGCTGAGGAACAGAGGCCTATCACATTGCAGCTGCAGGTCTGAGTGGTGCATTAATCATATCCTAACAGTCCAGGAGGTGTAATAATGTTCCACATCCATCTGTTAACGGCCTAGCAAGAGACTGTAATACGTAGAACCAAGAGTACTAACTAGTATCTAGCTATACTTTACTCATACTGTGAACCAGTGTTAAATGTTAAGGCAAGTCATGACCTCTATAAAGTGGTTGTAGTGTATATAGCTGATTTGTACCACAGCAAATTACCGGTATGGCACTACAGCATGCATAATGTGTGGCTACTAAATTAAATACTACAGTATACAAATTCATGACTAAGTATGGTTGTTGCATAATTAGTACATGGATTGAGTGTGTAATTATCTGAACAATAGTAATTGCAGAAGAAGCGTGCCGCGCAGACCACACATCCACTGCGCACAATGGAAGGCTATACAAGCACAATGAATACTGTTCCAGTCCATTCCCATAAGCGGACATGCGGTTGGTTTGGTATGCACGAGATTATTTTTGGAATCTATGACATCAGGGAACGAACCACTACTTTCAGTTCTGGCTTCAGTTTAGCTGATGAACTCAAGATTCAAGCGAAGGGGCAGTCGGTTTCAAGCCTACTGCTAATCCTACAACTTCAAGAGTATAGTACCTGATAACTAGTGCCTGCACAACACGGGTCTGAAACTCAAGCTACTACCAGCGAAGCTGTTTGTTTATAAGGTAGGTATTTAATTAGTATTTCTTAGCTATGTAGGCCTTATGTGATAAAAACACTAAGGTATAGAAGCACTGAGTGGGATTAACGGTCGTACTGTTAGTTCATTAGTGCACCTAGTGTTGGAGTAAAAAAATCAGGGGTCATGTAGCTCAGTGAAAGGAAAACGTACCATTCCAGTTTTAAAGTATAATCAGATGTAGACCTAGAGTGTGGTATAATGTGGCTTGCCTCGACGAGCTATTCTCTATAGCACGTACATAGTAAAATTAATCAAAGCCAGCAGAAATGAGCCAAGTCATCCTCAGCTGGTGAAACATGATGACGCAGCTGTGACCCAGTCTTGTGTACCAGCCGTATAAAAATATGGCTGCCGCACGAGACTAGCTGTGACCTAACCACACGACTATGTTACCATTAGAAAATAAGACTTATTATTATGAGAATCAGATTACAATAAATTTGGAAACTATAATACTGGCAACTGCCAAACAACTTGACTTTGTCGTTAGAGGATAATTAAGTTATAAAGTCATGCATATTCATATACATGGGCACAATCAAGACCCAGTCTCGTTCCCATGCAGGCTCCCCTCCCATGCACGCTAATCAACGCCTTGGTTAATCAGTTCTGTTTTACTCCAAGTTCACTGCATGCTGTTCATTTCATCCCCCTGGTATTGGCTTGAAAAATGTAAATGATTCGGAGTCTGAATTCGGTGTTATTGGTGCTATTTTATATGTTGTGCTGTATGCAGAATGCACAGCTAGCAACCTCTCCCATACTGGGAAACATTATCCTACACTCTGGTAAACTATAGGTCGCCCCCAGCATGCCAATAGCTATGTAACCTCGAGTCAGCTTCCAGCTATAACTCTTCTCCCATGATAGGAAGTACGTGATTTATGAGTATACATGGACGCATGAGGAGTGGATCTGAGGTGCATGTATGTAGCACACTGCATAGATATTGTGGCAATGTAGCTAATGAGGAATGTGACTAGTTTAGCTAGATTGTGTATTACAAACTCATACAGACTCCACACATTTTTCATCTATTTACAGCATGATCAGCTACCTCCAGCCCACAACGTTGGTGGCAGTAACTGTAGTTCTGCTCAGATTGACACACAAACTAGTGGGATACAACACCACAGACTGCTGTAAGTTATTACCAAGATGCAGTATTATTACCAGAGTATTGTCACAGGGGCGAGCCTTAGCAAGCAGCAGAGATGCTGGCATGTACTTTACAGCACACCAAATCATAAGTTTCAATTACTGTATATATGTGTATCGTTCGATCACTTAATTTTCCCACAAAATATACGTAGCTGCAGCATGTTATATAATTCTTCTCTGCGCAAGATACAGACAATTCTAAACTCATCTTGCCAATCGATCACAGGAATTTGATATACCATTAATGTTCAACCATGTAAATAGAAGTCTACTTGAACCAGACAGATGGATAAGCTTGGTACAAATCTTGGGAGAGACTCAAAGGGTGTGATTTGACATAAACTGGCTAGCTAGTATCAGGATACAGACTTAGTATTAGCGAAATACCACTCTCAAGTCTTGATATACATTTATGGCAAGTACCTATACATGTACATAAGATTGCCCAGTATATGGTGTGGATTACAGTGACTGGATTCTGTAGAAGCCTTTTATAACATCAAAGTGTGTCCTTTGTGCTTCTTTTTCCTGCCCTATGCAGCAGGAAAAAGAAGCACACGCTAGGAAGAAGTTGCAATAGTTTCTGCAATAACAGAAGCCAGACACGGTTTCATATGGAAGGGGGCACCGGGATTCTCCCTCAGAATTTTGAATTTTGATACTCCATATTTATTTTATTAGTAGCTAATTTCCAGCCTTTTGGGGGGCCTAGAAACCACCAGAAGCAACCTCAGAGCATGTAAATTTCCCATACCCCCCTACGAGGGGCATGGCTCCACACACAGCATTTTTTCTACCCCCACTGAAAACTCCTGTATGAAACCTGGAGGATGCATCATGATTCTTGGGCCAGAGAGACAGCATTAGAATGATCTTAATTGCATTATAGAAAATAGCTCTGTAGACACACATCTGTTATGGAATTATGTGCGCATGGATCTTAAATACTGCAATCAGGGTGTGGCTAGTCTCATGACCAGACCTAGGCTCGCCCTCTCACAGAACGATCTGATCCAGTAAACCACTACAATACCTGTAATATGAACTATTTGGAGTCCAGGTGACCCCAGTCATCCCACTCTTTACATATTAATCATATAGGCACACTCAGAGATGATCAAAATGAGATAACAATGAGCATTCAACAGCAATGCATTAATGCTGCATGAGTATGACTTACTGACTATTACGTAGAGCTGCCCATTCTCTAGGCCATTTAGTGTATGTACACATTTCCTGTATTTCTAGAGCTTCCTATGCTCTATGGGATATTCCTATAGCCATGCTATGCTCATTACTATTCCTATAGCCTGTAATGTATATTTGGATAGGGTCAGGTTTCACTGCGATTGCCAACAAGCATGAATCACCAGTGTGTGAAATACAACGGCAGCTACATGTCATTCACCTTAATCTTACAGATGCACCTGACCAAGTGGACCACTACAATGCCTGTAATGTGAGCTATTTGGATAGGGTCAGGTTTCACTGCCCTGCAGTTGCTGGAAGAACTGGTGCCTGGTTCCGGAATGATACTTTGGTCTGTAAGCATGAATCACCAGTGTGTGAAATACAACGGCAGCTACAATGGAACTGTGCTATATCAGTATTCCACTTGTGCTATATTCATGACTAAATTATAGGGTCTGTGATCAATAAGGTTGATATTTCATATCTGTTACTTTCAACTCAGCAACAGTTCAGTACAAAGCTAAATGCAGCCATGAACAGATCAGCTTATATTACCATCTTGCACAGCTTCCAGCAAAAGTGCTGACTCAGCAATTTCGTAGTACACTTCCAGTTATCTGCCAGAACTACCCAAAAGAGAAGTATCTTCGCTACCTACCACTTTTTCGCCATCTAGGCAATACAAAACTATAAGCTACTTTGGCCTATTGGGCCTTCAAACCAGACTCTGTGGCATAGTAATGTAATGACGTAATTTTCGCACGTGATAAGTGCAGACGCACAAACGTAATAATGAAGAATTAGCTATTTATTTGAACTTTGTACCCAGAGTTTCATTGCTGCTCTAGGAAACCACCCAGATTATCTGGGAAAGCATACACTCTCATAAACTGTAATTCAATTTATATATTACAGCTCCTCCATTCTTGTTGAATGTCATCGAGTGTTCTGGGAGCTCCTGTGAACGATCGTCAGTAGATGTTGACACTAATAGCCCATTTTTCCGAGTTACAGTGGAATACGCGGGAGTTGGCCCCTTTAATGTAAGCTGGACACGAAATGGACATAAGCTACAGTGTATACCGGAAGATCAATGTGATCCATCAGACTCTCATTGCTGCCTTAGTATACCTAACGATAAAAAGCAGGTGAGAAACACAAATGAGTGCAGTCCTTGCAAGTAAATATTACGATCCGAATAATATTCTCTGCCGACTTATATGTACTCTCTATGAAAGCTGTTACCTTTATTCATTTTGTAGGTGATCACAGTCCAGTCTGAATACACTGCTGCAGATAAAGGTTTCTATGCAGCTAATGTGACAAATGCACTCGGATGGAATGTCAGCACGGAACGTGTCAGAATAGACTGTGAGTTCAATTGCTATATGGGTGTATATGCATAAAATAGATTACAGGATAGCAAGAAGCCAAGAATATAATATAGTCTTATGTATAACCCTAGTGCTCATTCTATGATCTATCTTTGCCTACGTCATTCCAATAAGAGTTGTAAAATCCGTAAGAAGGATTAAGAATTGCAGGGCAAGTTATAAAGCTTGGTAGCTAGCATACCAAGTGATGTTACACATAGTACTATGTGGCAATGATCATGTCATATGCACTGTTTGGTACAGGAATGTCCAGGATATTGACAATTTACTACTAGTACATTTGTTAAACAGCCTAATTTATAATGATGAGTTATGCAATGGAATAATGCTTTCCTTTTGGCACCATACGGTAAACTGGCTTTATTATCCATGCAAAGAGGTGCGTGTGAAAAGCATCATTATTATGTCCACTCCAGGCTCTCCCAAGCTGCATACCAGGCTTACCATAGCTTTTGTATGAATGGAAATTCAGTATGTGCCCCACACAGTCACGTGCATACCAGGGTAAATGAGTGATTATATACCTGTGATACAAATCTTAGTTAACAGGATGACTTAGATATGGTTCCAGGTAGTAGGGGTATATTTGGAATGCAAGGAGCCTCACAATAATATACTCATGTTGCCGCCGTAGCGCTTACGCCATGGACCACGCACCCACATACGCAGGCGGAGCTTGAAAGATCTCCAGTCAGAGGATCATCATTTGAGATCTTTTCGAGTGGAAAGTTACATTCGAGGGTACCACGTGTACCAACGGATCTGGAACCCTGAGCTGGGTAATTTCTTTTGTTGCGTCACCCGGAGAAAATCTAAATTTTTTTGGTGACGCAAATTTAGAGCGCCTACGGTAGTGAAATGCATAAGAATCTTTGGTCTTGGAGGTGGAGCTTGCATGGATGTAGTGAGGTGGATTGATTGCAGCTTATTATTTTGCAAGTCAGCCATTTACGAAAATAATTACCAAGCAGATTCCTGAAGAATAGCTTGGCTGCAGGTCTTAGAAAATTGATGTCTCTGTTGGGAATGGATTAGTCACAGCTGCTACAGAATGGCGGAGAGTCGGGCTGTCATCAAAGGAAATGGCTTGAAACTCACGCTTGTATCGATCACTTGATCGCGCCACCTGTCCCCGGCACTCATGTCTCTACTTGTACGAAGGCTACGCAAACTGTACTACTATGGGAACTACAGTAAGCCTCTCCTGAAAGAGCTATGTGATCGACTTGTCCATATCGCTGACTCTTTGTGCACCAGAGGTTCGAAGATGCCATCCATGTACCTGTAAGGGGTGCCATTTTGAATCCCAGGGGATTGCAAAATGCAAATAAGGAAGTCTTTCCCTTAATTGTTTACACAGAGAGAGCCTAGAACAGGCTAAGTAAATGGACTTCCATTTAGGCCTCATTGCATCATTCAATTGCATGCAACTTGAGTATAAATACCGGTAACAATCTTTAAAACTGATATTCATGTTGCGGCAACTCCAAACACGTACGTCTTGACTCACCTGCAGGTTTTTATCCGGATAACCCGATGGGCTTTGATCAAAACTACACACATCTTACGCCCGGGCAAAATGAAGTGAAAATAAAATGCTGGGAATTCATTGAAGAGAGTGTAGAACTGTACATGTGCTATGCTCAACCTGGCGTCACCTTTTCGGATTTGGATCGCAATGGTAGTTGTATTCAGTGTGATCCATATACGAGTGGTCGTTGTAAGAACACTATATTAGCAAAACCAGAATGGGTAGTTTCGAGAGATAATTACACAACTGGTTTCTGTAAGACCAACCAAAGAACGACTCTTACTATTCCCTTCGTGCATAAAGAAGACAGTGGGACTGTATACTGCTACTATTCATATTCTCTGAACAGTGCACAGTTGTACATGGCCTATGACCTATCAGTGGATTTACCCACACATCTACCTGTGATAATCGGCAGTGCGTCTGGAGGTGGTACACTCATTGTGCTTATATTACTAACTTTTACAGCTTGTGGGTGTTATTACTTTAGGAGACAGAGAATAGAATCGGAGGAGGAATTGATTAACAGTGCAGCAATTGTAAGAGAAACAGAAAGGCTGATTGGTCATCAGAACCCTCCACCTGCTCGTTATGGACAGCAAGCCAGGGTTAATGGTATAAGAAAGCAGAGAAAATCTAGACCGCCGGCTCTGCCAACACAAAATGGGTCGTATGCTTCAGGTTTGTCTAAATGATGTACTTCATGCACCTGTACTGTATATAGCTAGCTAGTTTTGGTTTTTGGGCCCTCAGTAGCTGCCCCAGAAGCAATCTCAGAGCGAGCATACCCACACACACATCATTTTTGCCACCCCCACCAAAAATCCTGTATGAAACCCTGGTAGAGATCATTTCAGGACAGCCCCTTGTATAGGACTTCCCGTATAGCATGCATGTGGCATGTATTGGTCATGTACCCCATAAACCTAGCTGCTGTTGTGGATAGTACGGCTTGCAGTTTCCCACTATGATATCAGGATAGCTCCATGTAAAGATTTCCCTGAAAGAAACGATGTGGTAGGCAGATAATAAATCTTGTACTATGGTGTATGTACTGGTCATGTATCCTATGAACCGACCTGTTGTAGTGGGGGAACCTCTGACTGTTGTTGATAGAATAGCTTATAGCTAGTTTTACGGGAATAATTGGCAGCATGCAGCCCGGGAATAATAATATAAAACTATGGGAGTAGTGATAATTTAGCCTGATCTGCCCAACCGTACAGCCAAGGTATATATATTATGTGTTGACAAATTCACATAATATTTTTAATTTGTACCTGTGATACAGACCAGAATGATATATGTGTGTAGTGACCTTACATGTATGCAAACTTGAAAGTGTTATTTTGTATTTAAACGTAGAATCCATTGCTTCTGATGATGAAGAAAGTGAAGAAAGTGACTACTTCTCCCCAAAATACATTCCAAAACCGAAACCAACAGTAAAGAAAACGTATGCCACTTCTGGGATAACTATTAGTGTTACACAGGGTAAGCTTTAGAAAATAAATCTAAAAATTTATGATACAAGATTATGATTGTTATTCCTTCTTTCAGAAGGACCTACTTGTCCATTGTTGACTGCAGGTTGCCATGACACAGGTATCAAATATGTAATTGTCATTCTATTTCAATATGGTATGATTGGGTACAGCCTCATCCCCGTGCCCCCACTTTTTCCAGCTATGCCTAGCTAAAAAAAACAACGGGGGGGCGGCCCTAATGAATGTGAGGGCTGAAGTCTGCTGCTTGTGTTCCCAGTGTATTAGCTTCCCAGCATTAGATGTAACTCATGTTACGTGGTAGTGCCGTACAGCTGGTGCACAAAACTATAGTTACTTGGCTACTGTGTATGTAATATTATTGTCTTTCTACTCAGGGAAAGGTTATAGATCCACAGATTGTCCTGGTAAGTTGCCTTCAGATGTTTCCTGTAACATATTTTCTTCACTTTTGCTTACTATTTCCTCTCTATTTTTCGTGTAGACCCAGAAGTACACAGCGATTTTTTGGTTGATACAAGTGAACAACAAATGCCTGTGTGATAACTAAACCTCATTCAATTGTACCTTTTCACCTATAAAACTCACTTTGTGCTCTTTTTTTGTGGCATACTCTGCAGGTAAATACCAATGGATGCATGAGAGTAATGACATTACCATACATGGAGGACATAATTAGAGCCAGAGGGGTCTAACCCACAAATATTGAACTCCCTCCCCCCCCCCCCCACCCCCCCCAACTTGAGAGTAGCTACGCCTTTCAGCCCTGCAGAACTTAAATTTGGTTATATGCTCATAGGGTATGCACTTCATTTGCATGTGTAATTCATGAGCGAGCCTTCAAATTATGCAAAGCTAATTTTGTCATTTTGATCCTACTTGTCAAAAAGAAGAAGGGATCGTGATACTTAGCCCTGCACTGCAGACCACTAATATCCTAGGAACACAGCAATTCAGTTAATGTTTTAGCCAATTAGCTAATTATAACAGCTGCATGATTTTGAATGCATCGATCATCAGATCCTCTGGAATACACATCTATTGATCGGAATCCTAATAGGCGAATATTGAAGCCCTTGAAAATTTACCCTGTGCATCAGCTTGAAACCTTGGGCTTCTGATTATAATGAACTGCTGTTAGCTGCCAAAGTTTCATCTGTTGATACTAAGGCCCAATGACACCGCTATTAATATCTAATGACACCCAGTCTGCACACATACACCTTTCGAGCATTAGAATAGCTTTTAAATGAGGTTATCAACTTCCTAAACTTTTAGTCTATGTTAGCTACCGGCCACTGTCATCTAGCTAACTGGGATTCCAAAAGGAACGTGTAGCTCCACTCCAAGCGTGCACATGAATAGGTAGGACGGAGTGGCATGAGCTGAGCATTGAGCGTAGGCCTGAGGAAATTATTCCAGGAATAATTTGGGAATAGGTAACAAAAAGAATCAAGAATAATTCTGGAATAATAGGAAAGAAATAGACTTTATGCCTCAGAATTTTGGTGACAGTAATGAGAATTTGGTGCTTGGAACATATTCCCACACCTTTCAAATGCCATTGAAGGAATTTGGCCTCTTTTATTTGCAAAAATGCTAACAGTGTTACGTCATTCTTGTTTTTAACCACTTTTGAGGCTTAAATGCACCAGATTTGTTGAGAATAATATGTAGTAAACTTAGGAATAATCTGCAGCACAGAAGAATAATAGGTGGGACTCTTGAGCATAAAGGTGGATTTCCGCTGGCTATGACGTCATTTCAGAACTGAAACAATACGAAACGGAACATGTGGTTTCCGGGGGGAAACCCAAAGGTGAAGCGTATTGCTGAGTAGCAGCAGCGCATAGATAGTAATTCTGGTCCTAGCAGTACCGAAACGATCCGACTCGTGTATAAAAACAGGATCTGGCGTGCGTCGATTATGCCAGCGGCAGATAAAAGTTTGATTGCTTGGGCAGTGGTGATTTACATAGCAGCAACTCTAGCTGTCTGTAGTACAACTACGTATACATGCCGTAAGTCCTGTATATTGTATGTGTATGTGTGTGTGTGTGTGTGTATGTGTAAGGTAAGGCGGGGTATTTCTTTAGTGTTGAAGTATATATACATATTCTTGTAGTGATGCTACTTGCGCTACTAAAGTTGCATAATTTTCCAAAAGTTTGCGCGTTAGTTTGAAGCACCAAGACGAAATTAATTCATCAAAACTTTGTCACAAAATTGCCCCACCTTACCTTATTGCCGGTAAACCTCAGGAGGAGTGAAACTTAGCCCCAGTGCAACTCCTTAGAGTACCAAAATCACCGTAAATCTTATACAATGTATCTTTAGTGGATATGTTATGCAGGCAATGGTCTAGCATCAGTACTGAAGTTTGGAGAATATATTCACTCGTCACACAACAGTTCACAACCAAAAACACCCTGGCTAGCTTCATTATCAGTCCCTGCTAACAGTGGTTCAGGAGCCAATATACTATTCCAGTCCCATATTCCAGTTCCACAGTCCAATAAACCGGTCCCACATTCCAATGAATTCAATTAGTACCAGTGCAGCTGCTTGTGAATTAAAATTAGTGACCTCACTGTACGATCTGATTCCATTCCATTCATTCAAGCGTCTAGAAACCTATCAGCCTCGTTCCCAGTCTCTCCGCTCCCAGTCTTTTCGTTGCTTGCAGTACCGCAATGGTAAACTACTGCTCTCTGTTTGGTCGAATTTTCTGTGTGTTTCTGCATGTAATCAAGTTACCAGCCTACCGTTCAATTGGAAAATGATGCTAGATGGTTAGCTGTCGCAGCTACTGGCATTCCTGGGAGTACTTTCACCGCTTGTAGCTAGTATTTTGTGTCTGCGTCATTCCAAATGGTACCGTCCAGCTTTTACCAAGCTCTAGCGTGCTGTGTAGTTCTTTGCATGTGGCTGACTTGCTATTGTACTCTCATTTTGTACGCATTTTGTTTGAATCAGTCAAAAATTGACATCCTGAACTGCAGTAGTGACTCATTAATATATGCAAATAGCTCTTATGTAGTAAACACTGGTATATGCATCCATTCCTTGTGATATAGCCAACCTGGCTGTGCCTTTGATTTGTAGGGTTTCTGTGGTACAACATGTACTACACTGTTTTGAGCACCCTCAAGACTGTGCTCAAAACAGTGTAGTAACCTCTTTCGTAGTCTTATACATGTAGGTAACTAATACTTATGCAATCTTTCCATAGCAGCTACCCCGAAAATGCGCTCTAGTCTGGGCGCGAAACTAGGGGAAATCCTGCACAGAAATGAGGCCATAGTGTGTCCTCGTTTCTGGGCTTCACACCACAGTTCTCTTTTTTCTGGGACGAGACTAGCTGAATTCCATCAAAAAACTTGTCCAGCATGTTTTGCCTAAGGTTAATGATGTTAATTGACATAACCACATTTTTCCTTGTACAGAAGGAACTTTCCCTAGCCTCATACCCAGGCCTCCTCTCGCAGCTTTTTTTGCAGTACACGGCTGCGAAAAAAGCTGCGAGAGGAGGCCTGGTGCGAGGCTAGGCTTTCCCTATATAGCTAAACTGAAGCCCCTATCTGCTTCCCTGTGGGCACTATTTTGGTTTCTATTTTGGTTTACCGGTTTCCTTACACAGATGCTCCCAGTGACTATGGCCCTCAGAACAAAGTGATTTGCAATGTTAGTTACACTGACACTCTAGTTTTGGAATGCCCTGATCCAGCCAGCCAAAAGGCTGCATTTTGGATGAAGGCAGTCAACGAGAGTTACCCTGTCACTATTTGCAATGCTGAAGGTCCAAAGTGTAATTTGAATGCTAACAGAAATCTAACAAACCAGGATAGTGGGACTTACTTTTGCAGAATACCAACTGCCGATGGAAGCGATTTCCATCTGTCCTATGTTGAAGTGAACACTCTTGGTATGTTGTTACTATAATATTATTTTATGCTTTAAAAATATGGACTAATCAGCCTACTATGTATGTGGTAGGACTTTCTTCCTCTGTGCTTCACACATGGCTATCTTACTGCCAAAAATAGAAATGAGAGGTCAAAGTTCATCACTTGAAAAGTTAGAGGTTACTTGAAGGAAAATGGTTAACTAACTGATGTATTGCAGTAATTGGAAACAAGAATAGTGCTTTCTTAAGCCAGGGATTGTTATACCTCTGCACGCAAGAATGTCAGAGGGTGACTGATTATGCTATCCTTTAGTAAAGTATTAGCTAGCTGCTTATGACATGAACATTCCACTAATGTACTGAAGGCAGCCTGTTTGTTTCTGGTAGCTACTTCTAAGTGATGTATAGCAAACAAATGGTGCAAGCCCAGCAAAAGAAAATATTAGATCTTGCTCAAAATTCTAGCTATAGCCCTGTGGAAAAAAAGTCATGAGAACCATGGAGGCTGAAATCTTGCCTTCAGGTCACATGCATGATTCAATGTATGTTATATCTATAATTATGCAATCTGTAGCTACATTCTATACTGCTTTACAGTAAACATGCATTAATAAAACTGTTTGAGGTATGGTTTTTTCTCTTTCTTTAAAAATAAATCCATTTCCCTATCAAACAAGTTGCCATAAACCAAAAGAAGCCTCCACTACATACTGGAAGTTGACTTATTTCCTGAGTCCTGACTTTTACCTTTAAGAAGTTAAAATTCAAATTTGTTTTCATTGCAGCTCCACCCTCACTGCTTGGTGTTGCATACTGTGCCAACTCTAGGTCATGTACATATCCAGCCCTAGTGGGCCATATACGCGAGGATTTTACATTGAATGTCTCCTGGGGTGGTATCGGCCCATTTTCAGTAGAGTGGAAACACAATGGAACAGACTTTAACTGCCAACACCCATACTGTGAACAACGGAATTCAACAAATAAAACGGTAATTCTAAAATAATTACGGTTATGCACAGGGAAATGAGCCTATGAGTACGGAGTATAACGGATACCGCTTGTCGCTGAAACTAACCGTATCTGCACCGTACGCGCACCGTTTCAGTCCGTCGTGGGACCACTTGAGCGTGGCAGGATCGAAATCTTAAGTTTTTTTACTGTGAACTATGAACCCAATCAGGTATTTTGCATAGAAATTTACGCTGTTTTAGAACATGCCAAGTGGTCCCACAATGGACTGAAACGCTGCGCGTACGATGCGGATACGGTTAGTTTCAGCAACGAACGGTGTCCGTCCTATCCCGTATACATAGGCCCATTTCCCTGTGATGGAGCTACACTATTTATATTCATACTTCATTCTAATGAACTAGTCTCTGGTGTTACTTGCGAACCCCCATCCTGATGATTTTCCTGGAATTTATTCAGCCAATATCTCAAACAACTTTGGGTGGAACATGAGCCACATGGATGTAATCATTGACAGATGTGAGTTTTACAGCTGTGTAACTAGCAGATCTGCAATCCATGTAAGGAAGAAAAGGGATTTCAATATAGTGCATTTATGGATAAATCTTGTGGCAAGCCAAAGTGAGCTCCATATGGTCAGGATATCATATTTATAATTTTGAGATGACCCTCCCATTCACCCACTCAGCAGTTGTTTGTACCCAGGTGTTCCATAAAGGCAGGGAGGGCCTTGTATATGTTATCACGTGCCATGATGTAGAGTAGATATAAGGTGGACGTAAGTAGCCGGTTGGCTGCCCACTTGACCTTGCCACCATATATTATATGTTGTATTAATGAAGTAAAGAAGAGTTGCTGACTGCTCCGAAAGCTAGAACAGTGATGACTATAAACTTACCTCATTCCCGCCATGGTCCACCATAGTCCTACCGCTTCAGTTTCAAATCTCACTGTTGGTAAACCTCTTGCTCAGTCTTTCACTAACTTATAATCAACTCAGCTTAACCTCAAGTCTATATAGCCTTCTGCAATAACTATATAGGTATAGCACTCAGAAACTCTAGCACGTAGAGTGGCAAGATCAAAGTGTGTGTATGGCTAGTTTCATCCCCAGCCCCTCCACACACATGCGAAAATATTGGGGGGGAATGGGGAGGGGGGTGGAAGGGGGGCGGAAGTGGATCAAACATTGGAATGCTGCTGTGAGTGCTGATGAGGGAAAATATGCCAAGTTGTGAATCTCATTATTTAGCTAGATCATCATGGCTGCTTACTCAGAAGAAAGCGTTAGTGCTGCTATTATAGATTCTATGTCTTTGGTTGGCGTTGAGGAGCTGAAAAAGCAACAGAGCCAAGCTATTAGGAGTTTTGTTACCGGAACCGGAAAGGACGTATTGTACCTCTTCCTGTATGCAATACTGCTGCTAGTGTTTGTGAGCCACCACACACAAGTCTATATTTGTATTCGTGTGTCACCACTGACGGCACTCAATACAGATCAGACAGTAGCTATAATAACATGTAGCTGAAACAGTAGATTCAGTATTGGTGCTAATCAGTCCACATTACACCACTTATAAATTATTTCTGTAGGCCAAGATCTCGATCATGCAGAACCTTTGAGTCAAGATTCTAGTACAGCTCTGACTGATGGATCCGGCGCAAACCTTACTTGTGCACTTCTCTACACCAGTGAAGCTTGGCTCACTGTTTGCTATGGAGAATTCAATCAAAGTTTTAGTGATTTTACAAATGACAGCATCAACAATCAGTATTGCACTTTTTGTCCACCTAGTAGCAGTGGTGACTGTAGATCACTTCCACAGAAGCCTGGTTGGGAAGTGTACAGACAGGAAGAAGGACCGTGTAAAGAGAAATTAGTAAATGTTATTACAATAAAGGACTTTGCTAAAGAAGACGAAGGCAGAATATTCTGTTTTTATGGAGATGACGAAGACCCGTATGAGCTCTACACAACCCATACACTCACCTACGTGAATATCTCCAGGTCATCAAAGTCCTACACACTATATATTGCTGTTGGTGTGGTGTGTGCATGTATCATGGTACTCATTGCAATAGTTGCTGTGTATTTAGTGTGGAGGAAAAAGAAGAATCCGCCGTCTCAAGGTATATATAACATCATGATACTATTACAGTAGCTATAGATAAGGACAAAACAAGATAACGTCTCTCCTTTACAGCCAGTGAAAATTTGCCGAGTACGCCAAGTATTATCGTCAGTGAAACCCGTACAGTGAGAAACCCAAGAACTTACAGAGGCCGCATTTGCCGGAGTGGAGAAGGTACATTTAGTTTGTGCATCATAATGCTTTAGCAATTCCTGTTTCACACACTACATAGGGTGCCTTGTAAAGTTGCTCATAGATAACATGATGATTTGAGAACTTTGATACTGGCCTATTATTACAACGTTATACAAGACTTACATGCATTGTTTGCCTCAGGTATAGTCAGCATGTCTATACTAATGATCAGTAGTGGTAATGTTGCATTAAAGTATCACAGGTTTCATAATTTATAGTAATACTGTAATTCAGGAGGAAGAAAGGCTTATGTTAATTAACACCATTATTCTCAATCTATTACAGGTGAACGACTGATTCCAAGACTTTCAAGTACGTCCTATACACATGTGTGCTCAGTGTGAAACAATATTACGTATACTTACTATGCGTTAATGCCATTGTTTAGGACATGACAGTGACTCTAGTTCAAATTCCAGTTATGGAAGCAGTAAGTTTTCTCATAATTAAATTCACTGGTGGTTGATGACATTATTATGGTGACTACATTATCTTTTACAATACAGCAACACAAGATACCGACTGGCCAGGTTTGTCCATCTACTATACTTGCCATAAACACATGATCAGGTTCAGCAGTGCTAAGCAATGCTAATTCAAAACATTTCTGTTGTGACAACACTTCTAATGTCTCAATAATAAGTGGATCTACTTGCATCACATGATCCTTACTTACTTTTCATGTGTGCTTCTCATCCCCCCCAGACCCAGGCATCCAAAGTGATTTCCTACAACCCAATGAACAGGATGGAGTTGGTGATTGTTAGTACTGTAATAGAGTCCTATTTGCAAAACTGTTGCAGTTTGTTATTGTCGTTTTATCAGCAGTGCCAATTGTCATGATTGTTTTAAGGTAGCTTGTTTAATAGTTTATGCTGCATGTATGTCATACCTATAGCTACATCTGTGCCGCATACTATTCATGTATAAAACATGCTACTGAAGCATGCTTCTGACCAAATCAATTATTTCGTGTACCCTTCGGTGGACTATCAACCACACTTTTTCGCATACCTTACTTCTCAGAAGTTATCGGAGCAATAAGGCATTTATATACAATCACCTCCTTTTCCTCTCTGCCATAGCTAGCTGTTTATCCAGTGTTTATCATAGCTACCTGCTTCTGGTGTTCCACTTGTATCATACTAGCTACCAACTCCTTGAACCTCACCCTTGCCAAGCCTTCTTCTTCCCTAACCTTAGAGTGATAGCCAAAAGATGTGTGCACTCATGTTAGTCTGGTCCAGACCCTTCCTTAGCTTCGTTCCCAGGCCTCCACCCACCTTTTCGGGGGAGGCCTGGACCAACCCTTCCTAACTTTTTTTTTCAAAACTGCTTTAACTTTAGGAACTGTTGGTCTGGACTAAACTAGCTACATCCATGTATGCTGTAATTATACACTAACCGGATCGGCCAATTACCGTACGTAGGCGTTCTTGAGGCGTGTTCGATCGCGAAATTTAATACTTCTAAATTTATAGCAAATTTAAAATTCCGCGAAACGTTTGACTGCGCCCATGCATCGGACAGGAAATCGCGAAAAATACGTTTAAATTCGCGAACAAAGTACGCGCAGTCCAACCCTAGCCCTAGCTATCGAGCTATGACATCATCTTTGAAAGCTCGCGGTTTCCTTGGATGACAGTATCTGTGATCTCCCGACACAAATTATGCCAACGGCAGATAAACGTCTCAAGCCTACGGGGGTTGGCTGGATGGTGGCGATTTACATCTCATATTGCACCGCAGTTGTCTGTAATGGAGACCCATTTTATACCTGCCGTAAGTTCAGCACATAGAATTTTGACTGCTCTCGCCTTTAATAACTATTTTCATAGCTCAGAGTACATAGTTCACGAGCCAAGGTCTGACTTGCGATACTATTACAGACTGTCCCAGCCATGGGCTGTTATCCATGATCCCCCCATGGAAGAGTGAGGGGAGGGGGTACGGCAGCAAATTTTCCTGGGGCAGGGTATTGGTGGCTCAATTTTTCCTTGGGGGGGGGGGGGGGGGGCAATGGGTGGTCACTCCCATAGGCGCAATACTTACACCTGCAACTGGAAACACAATTCAGTTGTGATCCCGTGACTGCACCTCAAAAGTCACTGTGACCTTGCAACCTTTGAACTCCGCTGTTACTCCCCAAACAAGAGGTTGTTGATAGAGTTGCACATGTTGCCAGTGTAAAAAGCCGGGGGGTTATAGCTATATGGGGGAGTATTCAGCAACACTATTCTGTTCTATGCATTTCAGTTTTGAGGAGTTCAACCATCTGTACAACAATAAAATTACGCTGCTCCAAACCTTCTGTGCAACTCCTACTTTGCTCTACTTCACCTTTAATGGATATTCCATGGCATTTATGCCATACTCTTAGTCTTAGACACTCCTACTTCATCTAATAAGTCATTTTTGTTTGTACGGTACGGAAGTATTCCTTTTATTAATCCACAGATCAGAATCAGTCATTAATTTTCGAACCCAGACCCTGCCCCCCCAAGGCGAGGTCAAGCAAAGGTCGATGTATCAGAACTCTAGTTGGAGTTAATAACTGTAGGCTAGTGTTATTTAGTGTGACCCCCCCCCACCCTCTAAAGGACAGTGCTCACTTACAATAAAGTCCTTTAACCCTAACCCTAAGCTGTTCAACGGTACTAAATATAATTAATTGGCTATTGATAATCCCATGAATATGATTAATTGCCTTGTTCAGCAGTGGTTGACTTGCTAGCACTATAGTGCTTAAAACTCAAATTGCCCATTTTATAGCAAGTTGCAGGTTGTTGAGAAGATTCCTAGTCCATATTCATTGATAGCTGAACAAAACCAGTACTATGTGGCATAATAGATTACAAGATAAAATATGGGCAGACAGGCCAGGCCTATATACTGAATGTTATATTACGCAAGCCCAGCAGGTAAAATGTTTCGATTTTCCAATGAAAATCTAACATAATATTTGCTACCGCTCACTCATACATGGTAGCCTGAAATTGTTTCCAGATTCTAAGACTTGTGCCTGGCTGCGTTCACAATAGGCCCCCAGATATACTACTTTTATAGATGACAGTTGAAGTCCCTGCTGACAGTTCTACAAACTTACTAAGAATTCGCAGATGTGCATTCAAAGAGGGTACCAGCTTGTTGAAGAAAAATAGCAGCAACAACAAACCGCACTTATGGCCAATTTGTAGTTTTATCCAATGTTTGGTAATTCCCCAAACTACCAGACTGAAACCAAAGCAAAGTTGATTTGTCCGGCCTAATTTGGGCCAGGCAAAGTTGCAGTTTATTGTATCCTCACCCACGCTTTGGTTTCTGTTGGCAAATTTTGGAATTGCAAAAAAAAACACCTACCTATAGATAATAGGAACTACCTGATTTGGAAAGCTGAAAAATTGAGAGAGAGATGACTAGCTGACCAATCAGATTTAGTAACTCGTTTTAGCTACTAATAACGTACACATTATATGGCTTTACTCTACTGTACCCACTATGCCTGCATGTGACCTACATGTGACCTGCGATATAGTTTAGGTGTGTGCTATATTGCTGCAATGACTGTGAACTGTTATTACTAATGACATCTTGTGAGGGGGTCTAGCCTGGCAGTCTAATTACCCCGTGCGCATGCACAAAATGGAATTAAGTGATTGGTTTTGTCTCTTCATCATGCAATAATTGCACAGTTTAAAAAGGGTATAAGTGGTAATGACAACAGAAAAAAATAGCATTTGTATACCTGATAGATCGTGGTTCTTTAGTCATTATTTCCAGCCTAGGTACAAAGCTCGCTTTCACTCCACCCCCGTCTGTTTATACAAAAATTTGGTCAAACAGGAACTTGCACGATTTAAGAAGTTTGTTCAAGTGTTGTGATTGCCGCTTACGGCCACTACTTACTCGAGTATGTCACTTGCTCATGTACATTATTTCCATGATTACAATTCCTAATTCTGGAAATCATGCTGGCATAATCTTATGGCCACAATGTTTACTGCAATGTAGCGTTCATGTACATGGCCGAGATGAGATAATTCAGTCATGACGCCTAGTCAGAAATATTTGTTGAATATCAGTTTTTTATTTCCCACCCCCATCAACAGCTCCTTCCCACATGAAATTTTCCATTGCCGCACATGATACAAACTTCAGTGACCTCGTAAAACGAAAAAAATGTCTCTATTGATTGTTTAGCTATACTAATACTGACAAAAGGATACTACTGCCCAGTACATTTATGCAGTAAGCCTCCAAACCATAGCTTCATTCCCAGCCTCCTCCTCCCTCCCCCTCCCCTCCTCCGCTCTTCGTACTGCAAGCAACAAAAGCTGGGATAAAGGCCTGGAAACAAGGCTGCCCAAACCTCACTTTACGTGATTCAACTTTTATAATCAAATCTGTTGTAAAGTCCATGATAAAAAACTGACGCTGTGCCATTATTATACAGGTCTAATCTAGCCTTGGTCCCAAGCTCACTCCCCTAAAAATGAGCTAAATGGAAGTAACTAGTGTACAGTAGGGAATCAATCTAGCTTTCTTTAGGGGGGAGGAGCTCGAGCCCCTGCCCCCCTCCCCCCATCTCTCCACCCCTGATGTGCAGTCGACACTACGCTGCTCATGCCTGCTTGAATATGATGATGTACTCTGGACTTGTATAGTAAAGTTGATTATTTATTCCAGAGCATAGTCACTATTTTTAGTAAAAGTTGTAAAACAAACCATAGCTTCATTCCCAGCCTCCTCCTCCCTCCCCCTCCCCTCCTCCGCTCTTCGTACTGCAAGCAACAAAAGCTGGGATAAAGGCCTGGAAACAAGGCTGCCCAAACCTCACTTTACGTGATTCAACTTTTATAATCAAATCTGTTGTAAAGTCCATGATAAAAAACTGACGCTGTGCCATTATTATACAGGTCTAATCTAGCCTTGGTCCCAAGCTCACTCCCCTAAAAATGAGCTAAATGGAAGTAACTAGTGTACAGTAGGGAATCAATCTAGCTTTCTTTAGGGGGGAGGAGCTCGAGCCCCTGCCCCCCTCCCCCCATCTCTCCACCCCTGATGTGCAGTCGACACTACGCTGCTCATGCCTGCTTGAATATGATGATGTACTCTGGACTTGTATAGTAAAGTTGATTATTTATTCCAGAGCATAGTCACTATTTTTAGTAAAAGTTGTACAAAAGACATTACATAATATCATAGTATGACAATTTCTGGAATAATTTTGGAACCAAAGTGGTGGTTTTCAAGGAATACGGAAGTAGAATAATTGGCTACAGTGATGTTGCGTAGGGCAGGGAGGGGCTTTCCCTAAAGGAGCCCCACCCTCTTCCAGTTGCATCGATGATTTATGGCCGCCTTTCAAATTTCTGTCTTTCTCCTGACACAGATGCTCCCAGTGACTATGGCCCTGAGAACAAAGTGTTTTGTAATGTTAGCTACACTGACACTCTTGTTTTGGAATGTCCTGATCCAGCCAGCCAAAAGGCTGCATTTTGGAGGAAGGCAGTCGACGAAAGCGCTATTTGCAATGCTGAAGGTCCAAAGTGTAATTTGAATCCTAATAGGAATCTAACAAACCAGGACAGCGGGCTATATTTTTGTGAAATACCAGCTGCCAATGGAAGTGATCCCAGTCGATCATATGTTGATATCACTGCTTTAGGTTTGTACACGTATACTATTGCTGTGTCGTAACTCGTAATGCAGGATTTCCCCATGGAAAACCAATTAAATCTTTTCAAAATTGTGGGGGCAAGTGTGAATGAGTGTTTATGTATAACAAATGTACATAATTGTAGCATGATGGAAGCACTATTGTGATGTGTACCCATACTGGCAAGACTTGCAGGTGTTAACTATTGAACAATGTGTGCAGGTTGCAGTGTTGAGCTTATAAGGAGGGGGGATCAATAATTTTTGAGCTTAATGGAACCTTTTCTTCTTCTTTGCAGCTCCGCCCTCACTACGAAATGTTGCATACTGTGATTGGGACAATGCTAGCGTGTGTACACGGCAGAGCATTTTGGCCACTATTTGGGAGAAATTCACAGTGACCGTTGACTTTGGTGGGATAGGTCCATTTTCTGTACGGTGGAAACACAACGATAGTGACTTTGACTGCCAAGAACACTTTTACTGCCGTGAAAGGAATTCGACCAATGAAATGGTAACTCGTATAAGTATAGGATAGACCACTGCGTAGCGGGGTGTATGACCCGTTATCTACCGCGGGAAAAATTATCTCCCACGGAAGCCGAGGAATTACGAGGGCGAAGCCCGAGCTACTTCCGAGGCTTCCAAGGGAGATAATTTTTCCCAAGGTAGATAACGGGTCATACACCCCGCTACGTAGTGGTCTATCTATTTTATACTATGCCTAAGTCATTCTGACAAGAGTTGCCAAAGCATCAAGAACTGCAAGGCAAGCTACTGCTCGCCAGAAGGTTCGAAAGGTGCCGTTCAGCACGACGCGATAAACTAGGTAGCTAGCAAGCTTTCACAACGCAAAATAGTAGCTACAAGTGGCGAAACACTCCCAGCAATTGTAACAGACATGAACAACAGCTAATAGCCACGGTAGCTACCCGTCTAGCCCGCCCTAGCGCCATTTTGGCAAAAAAAAACAGTAGGCTGGCAGCGTGGCCACACGTACAAACACACAGAAACGCAACAAAACTAGCTATAGACGGAGACCAATAGCTTACCGAGCTATCCCACATCGATTTACGGGCAAAAAACGCCATACGTCTTGCCTAGGCTACCCTAGCCACCAGCCCTACCACTAGCCTCGTACCCAGGCCTCCCCTCGCAGCTTTTTGCGAAAAAAGCTGCGAGGGGAGGCCTGGGTACGAGGCTACCCTACCACAGCTTTCTGAACATTTGAACGACTGGAACGGAATCGGGTACTCGCTTTACGTAAGCAATCGGGGTATATTTTTTCGCGCGGTAGAATACGAAGCAGTATTTACCTGTAATGCTGAAATCTGATTGGTTAGAATGACTTAGGTATAGTATAACATTGTGATAAGGGAAAACTGTTTAATGAACTAATTGCTTTTCTATTATATTATCCAGTCTCTCAATTTTGTTACTCCAAACCCTGACAATGCTACCGGAAAGTACTCAGCGATTGTAACCAATCCTTATGGGTGGAATGTGAGTGTCACAAGTGTCGATCTCACACACTGTAAGTTGAGTACCACTGGTTAGTAAAATATTTTACTGGTTAGTAAAATATTTTTTGTGGTGTAAGAGATGTATTTTCATTTTAAGTAAATGTGCATCAGATTAATGGTTTCTATGCAACATTACGTGTACCATGCAGTTTCACCAAATATCCAAAGGTAAAATATACCTAGCAATGGGAAAAATGTGCACTCATTAATAATTACATAGCTATATATGTTCACTGTATGCAGCCTGCCGGCAAAATTTGATTCGAGGCCTAGGCCGACAATGAGCTAGCTATTACAGTAGCTGCTACATGGATAATTATTATTTAATTGAACTTGCACCAAGGCCTAGAAAATCTCATCCTCACTACAATCATAAGTTACACACACACACACATATTGCAGAACCATTTTTCTATTTGTCCATTTTTCCCCCTTTGGAGTGCAGTTTACTTGATTCACTTAGCCTACTGTTGCCCAACGTATCTGCAGGTGCACCTGACTTTGATCCAGTGAGTTTAAGCAGCAACTCTAGTATACCCCTGATGGATGGGGGCAACACTACCCTTAGTTGCAAACTGAAGGCTGACAGTGAAAATTGGCTCACTGTCTGCTATGGAAAGTATAACCAAAGCTTTAGTGACTTCACGGATGAGAGTATCAATGATAAGTACTGCACTTTTTGTTTTCCAAATTCACAAGGCAAATGTAACTTGCTGCCACCAAGGCCTGAGTGGGAGGTATATAGAACAGAAGGAGGAGAGTGCAGAGACATACTGGAAAATGATATCATGATAAAAGACTTTTCCAAGAATGATGAAGGCATTATAGTTTGTTTTTATGGTGACGATACTGACCCATATAATCTCTACACGACATATATGCTCACCTATATGACTAAGACTTCGAAGTCACTGACAGTGTACATTATTGCTGGAGCAGTTGCAATACTAGTATTTGTGCTTCTATTCATCATCTTGGCTGTTGTATACTGGTACAGAAGAAGACGACCTGAGCCTCCGAGTATGAAATGCTGTGTAATTCTAACAAACAAGGGAATATGATCTGAGAGATCTAAGAATTCACAGCGGGGCACATACCATAGCGGCCTATGGACCAGCCTTTCCTTACTACTTGTATGGAGAGGCCAGCCCTCCGTTGGCTGCTCTGGTATGTGCCCAACTACAAATTCCTTGTCCTCTTACATACATAGGTCATGCCCTTGTTATTTTAGTAGCTGCTGTGTATTATCTAAAAATTTGGTATAGTAAATATTATTACTTATTCATAAAGCCTTCTAAAATAATTAGAAGTAAACTTACTGCCAGAATGTACAATAGAATAACCATTGTTGGATGGTTATTCCAATTATGAATAATTGGAAGTGTCAGTCAATGTCATCTCGGTTGAAAGCTAGCAGAAAATGTGGACATAAAATGGTACTGGTGTACGTAAGTGCCATTTTATTCCAGATTTGATATTCCCTATTTCCATTGAAGAGGAGTGAAATATCCAACAATGGTTATTCTATTGTACATTCACAGATTTACTCATGCACATTGTGTGGGCAGACACAGTTGGTAACTTTTAGCAATCATAACTTTATTTTCACATTAAGCAATGAGATGAAAATAGCCAAACCAGCCTAGACGGCTGCAGCTCCTTCCTTTCGAGAGATATGAGCATCTATAGATATTTATTTGTAAATTATTGTGTGATCACGAATGGTGTGAACTTCGCCCCATTTGGGAATATAGTATGTCATTTCACTCAAACTTACCTTCAACCCATACATTACTCGTGAAATGGCTTTCCAGATTCTACAATGACACATGTACTATTATAGTGTATATGTACTTAGTATGGGGACATAATATCCGGAGTTATTCTCTATTCCGACGCTTTTGGCAGACACTTTACTATGAGTAATACATTGTGAAATATTGTGGAAATCTTTCCCCCGTTCTAGGTATTACTTTGCACGATCCAATTTCACCTCCGGATTCTGATGCACAAAGAACCCAACAGCAAAGCAGATCTCGACGCAGAAGCCAGCAGCAACGCAGAAATTGACACAGAAGCCAGCAACAAGGCAGATCCCAAACAATAACAAGAAATTATGGAGTTAATGTGTGTAAGTTTATGCATCGTGGTCCATTTTTTATGCAGTGACTGAAATTCTAAAAAATTTGGTATCTTGAATAGGCATTGGTGTCGCGTATGCTGTAGATGTGCCTTTCTGTGCTATAGATGCTACAGGGATAATATTGCTTGATTAGCTAATGCCAATATCATAGTCTAAGATAGTCTCGTGCCCAGATGTGAAAGAACGTCTGGTGTCCTAAATTAAATTTCTTGTCACAGACACCGTTCTGCTTGAAGAATTCCCAAGGCCCAATCAGATTGCAGTGTTTAGTCCTTCCGTAAGTTGCTATGGCATTACCTCAACAAATATTCAATACTATTGGTCAGTTTGATCAAGATATTATACGGCATATACAATGACTAATCACTTACGAGATATATTGTCAGCAATTATGGAGTCTGTGACAAGAAATCTCATTAGGAACACCGGATGTTCTTTCACTGGAGGGGGTGGTGAATGTCTGGGCACGAGACTAAGTCGAAGACTGCCTTGACATGTTTGTTGCAAGATAATGACCTAGAGTGTATTTTCTATTAGTGCCCTTTAGGCCATGACTTGATATATAGTTGCTTCCTTCCTGTACCCTGCCCAGCATGCATTGTTGGCCTTGGAGCGGACAGGAAACAAACATATTATAAGTTATGCCCTTAACTGCTTCAGCAGTTGACTACTTTATCGCTACCTAATTAAAGAGTGTCAGAATTGGGAGATGTTTATGATAGGTATAATTATGGTGATCCTTCCATTCAAGAGACTGTACACTTGGAATTTATTTCACACTACTTCCCATTGCAGCTACTCGACTACTTGACCAAGTAGGGACACAAGGTATTGGTTCTGGTTGTAACTATCTACTGTTTACTGTCTCTTGGCATACTATTGGCATATTTTATGAGTTTATTGTTCATTTTTTATCATTTCAGGTTCTTATGGAGGCTTCGTCTGTAAGTGTTCACATAGTGTGTGATGTCACATAGTGTGTGATGTCAAATTTGCCAAAAAACTATACACTGCATATGCATTTCTGACTCTTCTTCAATGTAGCATCGTCAATGCCAGAAAGTGATATACCAGGTAATATTATCAGTAATTCATTGGAGGATTGCATTTACTGTCAATTTTGCATAAAAGTATACACTGCATATGCATTTCTGACTCTTCTTCAATGTAGCATCGTCAATGCCAGAAAGTGATGTATCAGGTAATATTATCAGTAATTCGTTGGAGGATTGCATTTAATATTCACTTTATTCACAGACTTGAGTGAAGATGAAGAATGCGTACATGTAAATGTATAGGATTACCACTACAGTGCACAACCAGGAATTATAAAGCATGTCAGGTAAACTTTTAACGTAATTTTTGTAATTGTTTTCTATTTTGCTGCTTTGGTTTTGTACATTACATTTTAATTATGTATATGATATTTAAACAGCAGCTATGTTAGCCTCATTCCCAGGCTCTAGTCCCCACGCAAGAGCCTGGAAACAAGGCTACAGCTATGTATGTACACGCAGAAGTGGATATATAGTTTAAGGTAGGACCAAAAAGGTTCATGCCTTGTATCATTGCAGTATTAAGCTGTAAGCTGTGCAACAGCTCTTCTTTGTATCAGTAGATAGAAGTCTAAAGATGAGCAGCAGTACAGAGAAGTAACCTCGTTCTGTAAATTCTAGCAGAGTGTACTGACAACCGGACACCTCCAGAAACAATCGTGTACCCTGGCCGTAACTGTACCCTAATGTCATCCCATCCTTTCAGTTACAAGAATTATACATTCCCAGGCCTTCGAACAAGTACCCACTTTACCTCGCTCATTCACTCACTTGTGAGGGAAAGCCTGGGAACATGGATAGAGCTAAACCAGTATGTCACCCCAGGAAGGTGTCCCTTGAATATCTCAGGAGCATAGTGGTACATGGTATGAGTAAGGAGAAAGATTGTAAGTTCTAGAGTCTCATAATTATGTAGCTATGTGCAATGCTCCAGCACTAGCTCTTTAAACAGCTCAATTCCTTGGCTCAGCCTTCCTGTTCCATCCCCTGCCCGCACGGGAAGTATAACTTTCTAATTACATTTCCTGTTTGAGAAGAGCAAGGGAAAACCTAAGAATGAGGCTACTCTGAACAAGTCACCAAAAATATTTTTAAACAAAACATGCATATGGGGATGAGGCAGCCAAGAATGACTCCGCAGTGCTTTTATGAATTGCCGTACCTACATCTTTTGCCGGTTTTTTTTTTCAACCATGCCTCGTGGTGCTTATTAAGTGAGATGAAAGGAGGTTAGTTTAATTAATGCAAAATTGTGATGTGTACATCCTGTTGTGTTTTTTCAAGAGTACAATCATGCTTTTGTATAATTATGATCAAAAATGGGTTATTGAAATTATGTAGTATGTATCATGTATAGCATGAGCTCGAGGGAGACAAAGGCTGTCTGTGTTGTGAGCAGCTGCAATCGTTTATTGCTGGTGTGGATTGTGGTGCAAGACTGTAGGGTGGGCAGTACGTATATCCAAGTTATAGTGTGAGACAGTTGTGTAATGTGAAGTGCAGCAATCGTTTATTGGCTGTGTGGTGTGAGATGTAAGGGATTGTGGTGTGTGTGTGGTTGGAAAAATGGGAGGGACGGCAATCCAAAACAGTATTGTGGTGGTGTTCCTACTATGGAGATATGCCACTTGAGGCCATGCTACAACTATTACATATAGCTAGCCAAATTGTTTCATTAGTGTAATAATTATTGCATGATGTTGATTAGCTACATTGTATATAATATAGCTATAATACTAGTGTAGATCTACATCCTGAATATAGAAGATTGTTGCCAGGATGACGGATTTACGCAACCGCTAGTCCATGCACGTGCACCCCCATTACATCATGCGGCAGGACGTATAGCAGGGAATATCCTGCTTCTACGCTACTTCCGCATTGAAATTGCAAGCCTTTCATTGCAAAACCACACTATAAAAGCATGGGATGAGCTTTCCTGCGGGCATGCACGATTTTCAATACTGTATAGCTGTGTTTTCTCTGCTATGCACGGGCATATAGATTATATACCGAAGGAGCGACATATGCAGTCTTCTGGCAGCACCGACACTCGATCTGATCCAGCACAATGCCAACGGCAGATAGAAGTCTCAAGGATACGGTGATTGGTTGGGCAGTTGCGGCGATATACATAGCATATTGCACATCCGGTGTCTGTACAGCAACTTGCAGTGAGTCCAGCATTATTCTACTCATCTATCAGCTAATTTAAAACTAGAAGGTCAAGGTACTGCCTGGCGCACGTGTACGTGTTGCATGCAGTGAGTGAGTGAGCTAGGCCCACGTACGTAATACATACTCAGGCCTGGGAAGGAATTAATGTAGCTATGCGTATCATGCTTTGTTGATACCAGCATGAAGGCCACTGTATAGCCATGTAGCTAGCTATATCTAGTCAAGTCTATGCCACTTTTAATTATACTTGCTCACTAGCATTATTCTCCCACGATTAGCTATAATGCAGGCCTAAATTGTTTCCAGTATAATAGACACATTTCTATAGCGTTGGCCTGTGATGAATCTTATATGTAGCCACAGTGTGTACATGTACTGCGTTATAGTAACAGACTCACTCCTCTAATAACAAGAAACTCCTTTCTCGTTTTTCTATTAGAGTGGAAACTAGTTATGTCCATGCCTGATTGTGTAAACTCAAGCCACTGGGACATAATGACCATATTCTGTGTGATATCATCACAATGACATGGATCGTAGCTCACTATTAACTGAAATGTGTTGGATTTGCTAGATTTTTCTCCTAAACCTGAACTTGAATGATAAGTAATTCATTCCAATGCTGAGATATGTATCTCTAAAATTTTACCTGCTTACCAGATGTACTGTGGGGTGTGGGTGGCAGTGGTTGCCTCTCTAGTAGCTGCGTTCTCTATGGACGTATTATTTCACTGATGCATAGCTTTTTCAAGACTATTGCTTGGTGAAGTATCGTTTCTCTAGCACCTTTAGCTATAATCATTGGGTGAATGTTGGCCAAAATAATATAAAAGTTGACAGGTATTAGCATGTGCTAATTACATCAGCAATGAATGGTCTATTGACATGAATTTGCATTGTCAACTTCCTTAATTAGAAGAATTTCCCCCAAAATATAACCCCCTTTCCATATTTGGGCAATATTCTGACCAACAGCTTTTTTCCCCTTTACAGTGTTATTCCCAGTGTTCAGCATGATAAACTCTTGTGTAATGTAGCTATAGAGGGTATTTCTGTGCACAGGCATAATTGACAGTATACTTATCATGCCCACTCATATAATCACCTGCCAATGTATTGCAGCAGAACACAGACATACGGTAGTTTCTAGCTGTGTAAAAGAAGTTGTGATAACATCATAACAGGGAGTTATTCTATAACAGTCCCTCTTCTGATGCATTATCTGTGGTCACCATCACCACTCTAATTTCTGTTTTTGCTACTTTCTACTGACACAGATGCTCCCAATGACCCTGGTCTTAAGAACAAAAGGGTTTGCAATGTTAGCTACACTGACACTCTTGTGTTGGAATGCCCTGATCCAGCCAGCCAAGAAGCTGCATTATGGAGGAAGAAAGTCAACGAGAGCTACTCTGACATGGTTTGCAATGCTCAAGGTCCAACGTGTACTTTGAATACCAATAGAAATCTAACAAACCAGGACAGCGGGATTTATTTTTGTGAAATACCAGTCACAAATGGAAGTAATTCCAGTCTAGCATATTATGTTGAGATCACTGTTCTAGGTATGTACACACGTACTAGTATTGCATAAACATAATTACCAGTATAAACTACACAGAAGCATTGACACACAGGTTTGTTGCTATCTTCAAGCCTTCAAAGTGTGACCCTTTAACTGGTGATCAAAAAACCAATTTTTGTATCAATGAAACAAGTGTATGCCATATATGACCCAATATGGTCAGTGTAGTGCAGCTTGTGGTAAACAATTAATTTAACAAACTACAAACCAAAAATGGCCTATTGACTACTGAGTCAGTTAGTATTGCTCGTGGCAATTTGGAAAACCAAGTATGCCTTCAATAAATTTATTTTTGATGAACTGATGGGACCTTTACACTTTTTTGCAGCTCCACCCTCACTGCTTAATGTGTACTGTGATAAAGACAACGCCAGCATGTGTACACAGCAAAGCATTCGTGTCTATTTATGGGATCACTTCACAGTGACTGTTGAGTTTAGTGGGATAGGTCCGTTTTCTGTACGGTGGAAACACAACGATAGTAACTTTGACTGCCAAAAACTCCATTACTGCCGTGAAAGGAACTCAACCAATGAAATGGTAACTCCCACCAAACACTTGCCAATAATTCAAGCCGTATAATAACCGATTGCCTAATCTCCAGTCTCTGCAGTTTCTTGCCAACCCAAATCCTGAAGATGTTGCTGGAAAGTACTCAGCAATTGTCTCTAATCATTATGGATGGAATGTGAGCATCACAAACGTTTTTATCATACCGTGTAAGTTGAGTCAGTAAAGTATCTTGTGGTATAAGTATTATATCACATTTTAAGTAACTATGCTTTAGACTAATGCTATAGCCTCGTACCCAGCCCTCCCCTCGCAGCTTATATATAAGTGTTTTATCACATTTTAAGTAAATGTGCTTTAGACTAGTGCTATAGCCTCGTACCCAGCCCTCCCCTCGCAGCTTTTTGGCACAGCTGCGAAAAAAACTGCGAGAAGAGGCTTGGCACCATATGCTGACAGTCCTAGCTCATACAATGAACTATCACGTGATTTATTGCTCCTGAATTTATTTATAAACTAGTTTTTACAGCTATAACTTCTGACATTAAGCAATTATACCGTCCATATTTGCACATAAGCAGGATTGATCTTAAATTGAAAGGCTAATGTATTCATTCATCATTGTTCTTCTAACAGGCAAAATGCTTATGTCAGACACTTACTTATAGTCAGATAGAAAGCTATGAATCATTTCAGAGGAATGCACATGCTTCAATCCTTGGACCTGTAGAAAGCAGTTCCATGTAAATACACATGTATATATATCCAACTATCTGATTGCTGTGCACAACCACGGATCAAATAGAGCGTGTAACATACAGGTATGCAATGATTGGTATAAGTAACATACTTAATTCTAGCTTCGTTCCCAGTCTCCACTTCCAGCTTTTATTACAACATGCGAAAAAAAGCTGGGAGTGGAGACTGGGAATGAGGCTACTCAATTCCCTATCAGAATTACGTGTTGATTAGTTATAGCAAAATGGCCACCTCATTAGCCATTGATGGCTGGATTGAATTATTAGTGTGGTCACACTCGATAATACTAATACTCCCACTAATGCTCATATATTCCTGTGAGAGTAGCGAGGGTGGGGTTAAAAGTTGCTTTGCAGTTCCACAAAGGCCTAGCAAATCCAAATACCATTCACTGAAGAAAATGAAGGCAGTTCTTGCTACAGCTTCAAGCTCACTTGACAGAAAAACTACTGGCAAATCAGCATTATGAAGAGCATTAGAGCATTATGAAGAATAGAGTAGCCTACACTAATAATATCCTCGCCACAATCTTAGAGCTATATACCAATCATTGTAGACCTGTATGTGTCTGGTTGTCCATTTTCCCTTGGGAGTGTAGATAGATTGATTACTTTAATCCACTGCTGCTACAGGTGGATATAACAGGAACCCAGTGAGTATAACTCAAAATTCTACTATAGCTCTGGTAGATGGGGCGAGTACAAACGTCAGTTGCAAATTCAGTGGTGAAAGAAGCAATTGGCTCGCTGTCTGCTTTGGAAAATATGACCAAAGCTTCAACGACTTTACGAATGTCAGTATCAACGAGCAGTACTGCACTTTTTGCCCAGGATCTTCACAAGGCAAATGTATCTTGGAGCAACCAAGGCCTGAGTGGGAAGTGTATAGAAAAGAAGAAGGAGAGTGTGGAGACATACTGGAAAATGATATCATAATAAAGGACTTTTCCAAGAATGATGAAGGCAATATACTTTGCTTTTATGTTGTTGATAGATTTGATAAAGACCAATATTATCTCTACACGACTTACACACTCACCTATAAGACAGGGACCTCAAAATTATATATAGTATACATTGTTGTTGTTGGAGTAGTTGTACTTTTATCCATCATCTTGGCAGTTGCATACAGATACAGACTTTGGAGAAGGAGAAAAGGTACAAACTACAATGTTTCAATATTATTGGGGCAAGCCTGAGTGAGCCCCAAACTTAGCAACTTGACTGTGCAGCCGGATCTGTTACTGTATAGTGTATTATGGGAGGCCGGCCATCCTTTGGTAGATCAATATTACTATCAAAAAAGTATTGGGTTACTGTATGTATGTTCATGCATTATGGTTCATTCTCATCATTATGGTAACTTCTAGGACCACTGAGTGCTATCCTAATTTATTTTGTGTGGTGTATAGACTCTCCTTCATGTGATTAGAAAGATGATTTGATTAGCTGATCCATGTCAGTCTCATAGTCTGCCCTAGCATGTTTGTTACAAGATGATAATCCAGAGTGTGTTTCCTGTTAGTGTCCTTCGAGTATTCTTGGTGTGGTAACTGAAGGGTGTAAGGTGTCTGCAATAGTTATAGTATGATAATCTGATTAATAATTCCAGAGGCTGTACACTTGGAATTTATTTTATACTGTATTCCAATTGCAGCTACTCGATTGGTCGACCAACCAGAGATACATTTAGGTATTTGATTTGATTGTAATGCAGGCATACTATCGGTATATTTTATGAGTTTGCAATTTTACCACCTCAGGTCGATATAGAAGCTTTGACTGTAAGTGCTTTATTGTGATGTACTGAATAAATGCTGTGCTTCATATTATATTTCTGACTTTTCTTCCATGTATAGCACTTCCGGAGGAAGTAGGAGGTAATATTATCAGTAATTCATTAGGGGGTTGTGTTTGGATTATTTTATTATCCTCATTGTTCATAGGTCTTATCGTTAACGGAGAAGATGCTGAATATACAAATGTATAGAATTATTGCACAACCAGGGATTGTAAATACAGTATGTCAGGTGGATGTTTATATAATTAATAATCATGCTCCATTCTGCTATTTTAGTTTGTTGTAAAACTGCAAATACTTGATATCTAAACAGCAGCTATTACTGGTACATGCAGCAGTAGGTGTTAAGTGAGGGTTCATGATTTGTACCGTTACAATATTAATATTTCAATAAGGTGTGTGCAACAGCTGTCCTTTGTGTCAATAAACGGAAGTATGAAGATGTACAGTAATAGCTTCATTCCGGCTTCTAGGTGGTCAAACAGATTAAGAAAACTTGGAATTACCTTGCTCGTTCGATCACTCACTCGTGTGGGAAAGGACAGTAAACAAGGGTAGAACTGAACCATTTTGTCGCTATAAATATGCTACCAAAGCAAGATGTTCCTTCAATGTCTTAGGAGCATAGTGGTACATGGTATGAGTAAGGAGAAAGATTGTATAGTCTCTTAATTAGAATAATAATTATGTGTAACGTTCCATCATTAGCTATTTACATAGTATCATGCAGCTCCGTGCCCCACCCATGCAGGAACCAAAACTATCTAGAGCAAGGGGGAGACCAGGAACGTGGTTGCTATGAATATACACTCTTGCACTGATATGCAGTCTGTATATATAATTTGACTGCATGCAGTTAGTGTGATTAGTATAAAAATAAAAATGCCAATTACACTCGAACAAATTAATGAGAATCATGCATGATGAACGGCATAAATGATTGTATAATAGTGATGACATGCGTGACCTAATTAGTGCCAGACTGTATTTAAAAAATAGTTAACAGTATATAGTGCATATAATATCCAGAATCTGAGCTGTGGCAGACGTAGCTTTCAATTTCCTGCAAATTTACTCTATATTGCAAAATATAATACAAGTAAGATTATATACTGCATTATGCAATTTAAGGTACACTCTTCCCAACTGAAATAAAATTACTTCCTTATATATATAATGCAATGCATGTGTCTTGTGCAGAGTACACTATAATAATAGTGATGACCTATAGTATCATGCCATGCACTTGGCACTGCCCTCTGTGATGAGGGTGTCACTATTTGGGGGTAGTGGGTCGCCCAGGGGATGGACCACACCTAGAGCTATTATAATATTAGGGCAACCCATGAGTGGGTGATACAAGCATCAATCCACTTCTCAAGTAGTGACTTGAGGTCACTGATACATCAGCTACCCATATATAGTAGCATTGTGCTTAAAGCCAAAAGATCAT